>JAFFST010045214.1:75900-93842 GCA_022414735.1 Noturus placidus
TTGTGTCCCACCTGTTGTTGATTCTTCCCAAAAAATTACAGTTTTATATCTTTATGTTTGAGGCCTGTAATGTGGCAAAAGGTCGCACAGTTCAAGGGGGCCGAATACTTTCGCAAGGCACTGTATTTCCACAATTCTGAAAGAATGCAAATAAAAACTTTATTCTCACCATTTCAACAAGTTGTTTCACAGTAACTGGTCTCATAAACAGAAAGCACATTACTCAAATTAACATTAACACATTTACTAAATCCTGTAGATTAAAGTAAGATTTCTTAATTTATTGAATGTTATGAATTCATATTAACATTGACTGAATTATATATAAAAAAAAAAACCCTGTTAGGCTTCACATTCATAAACCACAAACAAACATTTCTACTTCATCATTGACATCAAACTGGTAATATATAACATAGACATTTTTATATATTATCATTAACTGGATATAAAATACACTACTCTACAAATATATATTTCTGTACAATATATATACTTTTTTGTCAACTCATCTTTGTTTAAATCTTTCAGCAGTGTACTGGCCCTTTAATTCAGTGCGAGCAGCTCAAGCAGTTTGGCAATAAAAATAAATTTGACTCCCGCTTCACTGCTGCTCACATCCGGTGTAAAATTTTAGCAGTGCAGAGCTTTCAGAGATTACAAACTGCAGTTTTGTCATCATTCCACACAAGAGACATCTTCTTTACACCCAGAACGAAATCGATGTGTTTTCCCACCCTCTTTTGATTGACAGGATATAATCAGCCCTGATCATTGGATGCTTTTAAACTACGGGCTGATGGTTGATATCGTAAAAAATTGCCTTTATACGATACGTCGGTGTATCTCTAGTAATTATTAATCTGTAGTGGATTACTTTTTTGAGTAACTTACTCAACACTGATCAGAAGTACCACAAGAGCACTTTGCTTATGTGGAATGTTCTAGCAATATTATTAGGGGTCAACCTGAGGTGCATTTCAAACAATCAACTTAATCAACTTTTTTAGTTTTCTTTCTTTCTTTCCTTCTTTCTTGCCTGCAAAGTGATTAATGCAGGTTCTGTTTCATTCCTCCTGACCGCCAGCCAGATAGGTTGAGAAAAGAAATACCAAGAAGTCACATGGTGACATGACCTGAATGACTGAGCAGAGGTGATATAAACCATTGCAGCTCAGCACTTCTTTGTTTTCCGGATTTGCCCACCACTGCTAACTACAAGCTTTTTCCTTAGCATCACTGCTATGCGTTGTTGAGCTACATGGTTCGAGATACTGGCTCTCCTCATGGTTGAAACCCAGAGACTCTCCACTTTAGCGGCTATGACTTTAAAACCCTGGTTCAATGGGATGGGTTCTACTCCACATATTTTCTGGTTCCAAAGCGGGATGGAGGTTTTCGTCCAATTTTCTATTTGAGGAGACTCAACAAGTTTGGTTGGTGACAGAGAGAGATTGGTTCACAAGTGTTGACCTGACAGATGCATACTTTCATGTTCCTATTGCTGTGCATCATAGGAAGTTCCTATGCTTCAGCTTCAGAAATCAGACTTACCAGTTCAGGGTTCTACCCTTTGGTCTTTCTCTAGCCCCTTGAGTGTGTACGAGGTGTATGAAGGCTGCCCTGTCACTCCTGTGATGCCAAGGGTTACGGATTCCGCCATACCTAGATGATTGCTTGTTTTGGGCTCAGTCAAGGGGCCAGGCTGTGCCCGATACCCAGCTGTTACTAGGCCACGTTGCCAAGTTGGGTCTCTTGGTGAACAGGGCAAAGAGCTCACTGTCTCCCATGCAATCCATCACGTTCATTGGGGTGACAATCGATTAATTCACAATGCGAGCCTCTCTGTCTCTGTCTCGGATGACAGACATCCTAAATATTCTTGACCAGTTTCATCTGGGGGCGTCTCTCCAGTATGGGCTATTATTGAGGCTGATTGGAATGCTGACATCGGCCACCTCTGTAATTCCTCTGGGACTGCTTCACCTGCTCCCCTGCCGGTGTGGAGCAACAGTTTTCTGCTGGACACAGTCCGTCATCGTCATCGATGGATCGTAGTGACTCGCAGCTGTGTGCATGTCCTCCGACAGTAGATTCACTGGCCTTTTTGACAGCAGGCATTCCATTGGGAATGTTCCATTTCAGGAGGGGGTAACAACCTGTATGCCTTTCCTTCAATTCCTCTGCTGTGGGAGACACTTTACAGAATTGCTAAAGGTAGGCACAGAGTGCTTTTGATTGCACCATAGTAGCTGTCCAGACCATGGTTTCCCTTGCTCCTAAATGTGCTGAGGAACAGACCAAGGCAGCTTCTCCTCAGGAGAGATCTATTGTCTCAGTTGGATGGCTGCATTTGGCATCCGAATCCGGCCCACCTACAGTCATGGATCTGGCCTCTGGTGCTGACTCCCTCTTAGCAGACTGTGAGCCTTCGGTCGTTCTCAACATGAGTGCTGCTTTATGCCTATCGATGGAAGTCTTTTTGTACGTGGTGTGAGACTCGTGGGTTTGACCCTGTACGATGTGCGAGCTTTGTTGTTTTGGGTTTCCTACAAGGTCGTTTGGACAGTGGTAGAGCAGCCTCCACCTTAAAGGTTTATGTGGCAACTATCTCTGTGCACCATTCACCTGTGGACTGCTCGTCTTTGGGCTCCCATAACCTGGTTTGCAGCTTCTTAAAGGGTGCGAGGCACCTCAATCGGCTTATTCTCCTCGTTCTCCAGTGTGGAGACCAGTTTACCCCTTGTTTTGGAGTCTCTTTGCCAATCCCCCTTTGAACCATTGGAGGGGCAGGTCTTAAATGCAAGTCATTGAAGGCGGCTTTTCTTCTGACTGGCTTTTCGTCTGGCTGTGGCATCTACAAAAAGGGTCGGTGAGCTTCACGCTCTGTCCGTGAGTCAGTCCTACATGAGATGGGTACCGGAGATGTCCTCTGGCCCAATCCAGCGTTCTTTCCTAAAGTTCTCCTCCACCAGTTCACCAGTTAATCAGTCCATCGAGCTGTGTTCTTTCCAGCCGATGGGCCTTGTGCAGTGTTCTCTGCTCCTGTGCCCCGTATGGGCCTTGAGGTGCTATGTAGAGGCTACGGCACCATTAAGACAGTCAGAACAATTGTCTGTTTGTTATGATGGTGTTAAGAAGGGTGCCTCTCTGTCTAAAGAGAGGCTGTCATGGTGGGTAGTTGAGGTTTTTACCTTAGCATACAAGCAGGTCTGTCACCCATGCTCAGGTGGAGGTGCAGTACTGAGCTGCAGTGGCTTATATCACCTCTGCTCAGCTCACGTCACCACGTGACATTATTGGTATTTATTTTCTCTACCTATCTGGCTGCCGCTGCAATCATCCACTACTGTTGCACCATCTTTGGTGGTCATCCGGATTTCACAGAACCACAGTTACATTCGTAACCATTGTTTTATTTCACTGCAGATATCAGTGCAAGTAGTTACTGGCACACACCAGTGCGGATGTGGCCCTTTTTCACTGGGGCTGGAGCCAGAGCTGTCCAATCTCAATCCAGGCTGCACTTTTCCACACAAAAAAACCGGTTGCTTAATTCCTGGTGCAAAACCGGCCTTGAAACCTTCCTGGTCTTGAACAAGGGCACCTGTGACGTCAGTATGCAAAGCTTTCACTACAGACCACAGTTTGAAAGACAGAGAGTTGCAGTAAACATTAGAAACTAAGATTAAATATTTTGGTTCGACAGTGGTCGGCAGAAGAGACCAATGCTCTCCTTGCCATCTGGTCGAGGATAGAAATTCAAGACAAATTGAAAAGTAGCATCAGAAAAAAAAACGCGTATATGAGAATATAGCAGGGGAAATGGCTACCCTCGGCTTTAGCTGTTCTGCTGATCAAGTGGTCGACAAATGGCAGGTAATGGCATTGCATTGCACAACAAACTTATTATCCAAAAATATGCCCATGTGTGTTATTATGACACTAGTTCCTTTTACAGTGTATTAAAATTTTTTACTGTTCTCTTACACAGAAAAAAGTAACCCTGACAGTACCAGAACCTGCTGGAATATTTTCAAGCTGCAGATTGCACAAGCAACAAAAGTTGTTCAATGTGTGTGTTTGTGTGTCTGCGTGTGTGTGTATTCTTGTTCAAAGTATGACACTTCAACCTCATATTCACTTTTTAATCACAGTTTTTTATTGTACATATTGACATTTAATTGAATAAATCTGACAACACGTTCTGTCTTGTTTCTTCACATTATATCCAAAACTAGCTACTACAAATTAACATAGTAAGAACATTTATTTGGTGAATAAATCTATCTCCTCCAAAACAACTATTATGAATACCAATTAGTATATTAAGAACATTGTTCATCCTGCCTGCTGATAAAGTGCAATAATTCGGATTAAATCCAGGAACGACGTTATCCCAACAGTGGCACGCTTGAGTATATGCCCACACAACAGCCAAGCACCTTGCCTAATCCACAGAGCTAGCTGTAAAAAAATATTTTGTGTGATTATTATTATTATTACAGTGTACAACAATAGCTAACTTAGATCTCGAGTAAACTCATCGAAACGTTTGAGGTAAAATGTATAAAATATTAACGTATATTTACTTTTCTCCGTGCACAGTGTCATGCCTTGCGAGAAGCTGCACTAACTCCTTGCAGACCCAGATGTGACATTTGCAGCATACGGTGCTGTGTTTGTGTCTGTTGTGTAACTTCCACATTGTTGATGACGTAGTGAATTCAGCTTGCTTTAGTGGAAACGCGAGCCGGTTCTGAGCGAGCACCGACTCCAGGTCCACTGCCAGCCCTGGTTGAAAAGTAGCAATACTGATTCATGAGCACATTCAATTTCTAGTTTTTTTTGCTCTCATGAGCTCTCATGAGTTTTTCAGCTGATCTTCATTAATGATGTTAGCTAACTCCCATCCAACTAACAATTCATACTGATTTGCTGCTGTAAGAAAGTTCAAGTGCCTCCTCTGTCCTGTTTTTCTCATCCACATAATACACTAGTGCTGATGCAACTGCACCTTTAACCATCTGTTGAAGCAACATGAAACTTCACAAAATTGAAAAATAATAATAATAATACATTTGCTCATGGTTGCTAATCAGCTCCAGTTGATGATGATGATGTTGAAAAGATGGCCTTGTGTGTGATGTGTGTGATCTGATGATTGTGATGTTTTTCTTTCTCATTTTGCAGGTTCATTTTCTCTGGTTTCACATTAAAGATGTCATAAAGCATTACGAAACGTTTGAAAGGTAAATGTGTGTGTGCGCATGTATTTTCACACTAGAATTGATGCAATTTGTGCTATATCTACAAATACATTTACTAGTACAATAGTTGTGAATTCAAATACCTGCATCTACCATTGTTAGGACCTGTTGGTACTCTTAACCCTCAACTGCTCAGTTGTAAGTCGCTTTTGGATACAAGCATCTGCCAAACGAAGTAAATGTAAATGTGTCTTAGGTTTGGCGTGATTCATGCTGTATTCACTAACCTGCTGGTTTGGAGTAACGGAGTGATGACTGAAGCCGAACATGCTCTTAGTGACCACAAGAGACGATTATCAGCAATCGGATACTTCAATTTTACTGTCGGGGGTAAAGTTAACAAACACACATACACACACATCCTGAATGCCAACCCCTCCTCCCCATCTTATCCTGCTGTTACAGTAGCTGGTACTACACATACCTAGTTCTGTCTTTATAGTTCTATCTTTTCCTCTTTCTCTCTGTCTCTTTATCTCTGGCTTGGTCTATAATTTCATGCCTAGTAATAGTTGAGTAAAGTGTTTTATCTTTCTGTCTCTCTCTTTCGGTCTCTCTCTCTCGCAGAGGGCACTCAGCCTAACTGTAACTGTACAACCAGTGCGTGTTCGATGTTCAGCAGCAGTCTGTACTATCTCTGTCCCTTCAACATTGAGTACCACATCTTAGTCTCTGTGCTGCTCTTCGTCATGTGGAAAAATGTTGGCCGCACCCTCGAGCAACGCACTAATCATAAGCCAGCGTCGTCAACCCCATTGCTAACAGGCTCAAGAGACAGACCTTTCCTTCTGCTCGGCCCAGCCCTTGGGCTCTTGGCACTTGCCAGTGCCATCACAGTGCTTGTCATCTACATCATCCACGTGGAGGAGTCACTGGAGGCACGTCATGCAGCCATCTCCATGTTCTACTGGTTTGGAATCCTCATTTTGGCATGCATGAGTGTCGCCGGTGCTGTCGGATTGGTCATCTATCGGCTTGAGGATTGGCCCATGGACACGGCGCCAAATCCAGCCAGGACGCTCGATTCTAAGCTGCTGCTCGGTTCTTCCATTGGCTCCTGGCTTGTCTGCTGGTGCAGTGTCATTGCAGTGGGTGGGGCCACAAATTCACCCACCTACCGATGGGCCAATTTAGGATACGCCATACTTTTGGTTTTGGAGAAGTGCGTGCAGAATCTGTTCGTCATTGAGTCGCTTTACAGGAGACGACGTGAGCTCAAAGAACGGCCTGCCGTTTGCACCACCCATAACTCCATCCTAAGCCCTAGCCAAGGAAATGAGAAAATCTTTGCTGTGTATGATGGTATCATTAACCATGGGTACGAGTCACCAGATAAACACTGTGAGAACGAAAAGCAACCTTACGGTGGGAACAATGGGAATGTGTCGCATTCTCTTGGACCCGGAATGCCAGAGACACCCAACAGACAGAAGCAGGTCCTGAAAAACATCGCCATCTTCCTGTTTATGTGCAACATTTCGGTAAGGGTCTTCATTAATCCCTGTGTTAAAATTACTTTTGCTATTTCATTACCCGTAATTGTTAAGCCTTTGAAATAAGATCTTAATTTTTTGTGCTGTGTTTCTGTGTGTGTGTGTATGTGTGTGTATATAGCTCTGGATCCTACCTGCATTTGGATGCCGGCCACAGTTTGATAACGGTTTGGAGGAAGCATCGTTCGGATTCCCCATCTGGAGCACGGTGCTGAATTTCGCCCTTCCCATGAGCCTCTTCTACCGCATGCATTCTGTTGCCGTTCTCTTCGAAGTTTTCCACAAAATTTAGGTTCCACTTCTGTACCTGTGTAGTGTTTCTTTTGCACACGGTAATGATTATTCCCTCCATCAAGTTCTCAGAACCAGGGTTACCTTCATTTAGAACATTTTTATTTTCACAAAAAAAAGAGGGGGGGGGAATACCCTTTTCTCCTCAATTTTGATTGCACAGAAGAAAGAGGGATTGGAGCTAATTTCCTACAAGACAGAAATAAATGCTCTTTTGCCTTTTCTCCTCTGTGATTAGATCAAATCAAAAGATCTCATCCTTCTGTCCACTAGGGGTTTCACAACTCGACCACAAATTCATAAAAGTAGTCAACTAGTTGTCTTTTCCATAGTTAAAGCAACAAGTGGTTCAGAACATCGCTACTTTATTAAAGAACTTAAATGCTGATTTAAAAAAATAGCAAAGAACCATCAAAACTTCATTTAGCAACTGTGTACAGGCTAAAAATGACATTTATAGCTTAAATTTGTTTAGGCTACGCTTATATACAAAAATAAACAAATCAGTGCAATAAATGTGCCAAATAATAAATCTTTGTATCATATTACAATTACAATGTTTTACGACCATTAGAGATTTAAACAAAGAACACTTAACTAGAGGCGTGCATCATGAATTCCTGACATGCGAGTGTTGGTCAGTTATACGAAATAAAGAAAAGCCACATTGATTATGGCATGGTGCTCATGATGTGCTGAGCAGTGTCTTAATCACTTAATAACAAAAAAGTCGTAGGAGTGTGCAGGTTTTATTTTCTTGCAGTGGGTCAGGTATGAATCTCATGGGACAAAGATAGGGCTTCATCCTTCATCTTCAATAACTGCTTTATCCTATAAATCTAAATATTTATATTTTGACAAGTAGCACTAGCACTAACTAAGTTCGACAATAATAACTCCAGAAGTGGGCGGAATTGGTCAGCATTCCCAATACAGAAGTCCCATATACTGTTCGTTTATTCATGTAACTTATACATGATATTAGAAAATTTCATGGGTGCAGACAAACAACCACAATAACTGTTGGATAGGGAGAGAGTGGTCAGAATTCGGCGGGCTCTCAAAAAACAGTCCTGCACACTGCTCTAGGTTTAACCATGAAAGTGATTTTAAAGTGATAATGTCCCAAAAATTTTAAGATAATAATAATAATAATAATAGCGATCATAATAAAATATTTTTCTTAGCATAGTCTTCCACAATGTTGATTAGTAGTAGTCAACTATGCAACCCAAGCTGTCTACTGTTTGGATGGGAAGCACAGCTCTTGGCTTCTACACAGCTCTTGGCTGCTTCTCTCTCCTGTGAATGGATGAAGTTGTTTAAAATTATGTCCGTGACTGGACAAAAAGCATAAATATTGGCTTTCTCATTACTGTAATTTGATTTCTCTTTACTGTGATTGAACAGAAGGCCATCTTCACCTTCCCCTTATGAATGGATAAAAAACAGCTATTGGGTTTCTTTTCATTATGATTAGACAAAAGCAAGAGCCTTCTTTCTCTCCACAGTAACTATACCAAAAAAGAAGATTCAAAGATATTTTTTTCGATTTCTCTGCACTGCATTGTGATTGAACTGAAAGGTGAGATCTTGACCTTTACTTCTTTTGGACACAAGACAAGCCTTTGACCCTTCTCCCTAATATAATCAGATGGAAGACAAACCTTTGACTGGATGGAAAGAAACGCTTTCTGCTTTTATCCCTTTGTGTTTAGACAGAATGAATAGCATGTTGTTTTTCCTCCTCGCTCTGAAAAGACAACGAGAGGAATTCTGAATTTCTCAGATGGATGAGATGGCTACAGGAACGGTCGCATCCTCCGTGAGCTGATGTTTCACGCATTGAGCACTTTCAAGAGACTTGTACACACTCTGTAACACACTCCTCAAACACTTCTCAATGCCACAGGTGCTCTTATTTTCTCCCAGAGCGTGTTTGTTGGTGCTAACTCTAACACCGGGTTCAGGTTAGCGACAACCAGCGAAAGACAGCATATGACTGTGGGCAAAAAAAAAAAAGATATAAAAGAATGAGTTTATTAATGACCACCACAGTAAGCACAGCTGGAGGATCATCTACTGTATTTTGATATTTTGAATGAGAACATATCAGGTCTATAATCTTAACTGGGATGAATTGATCTGATTACATGGTTAATATATATTGATATTGGTTTGCCCCTTAAACTCCCAGCTCATCATTGATTTATTCGTACTAAAGAATATTACTCATCAAATACAATGAATTATTCAGTCACTGTAGAGAAACTATTAGGAAGGAAATGTAGCAGGATTAGGCTGGGTTTTTCAGGGACTGTAATGGGTTCATTTCTTCCAAATTTCTGGTGCTGTTTAATTTTTTTGACCTTTAAGAAATCACTTGAATCACTTGAATGATCTGTTCTCATTACTTGTACCTGAAAGAAACTTTACTTGTATTTTTGTTGATACAAAGCAAAAATGTACAATGCCATCTGTATGATGTATTGGCTGTGTTCCTCATGAGATCCACAGCTATCCTTTAAAAAAAACAGCAGAAATTCAGATTTGATGTGGAAAAACAGAGACTCTCTCGTTAGAACTTCTATTTCAGAGCCCAGGTAATGTCTTTCTGTAAAAAAAAAAAAAAAAAAAAAAAAAAAAAAAACACTGTGATGACTTCTTTGTGAATCATACACAATGTGATGGATCATGTTCTCTTGTGCATCTCGGTGCCAGTGATGTTGAAGACTTGAATTTCTCTGAGAGACCACAGCCATGCACATACCGCTATACTGACGTTTTTTGTTGTTGTTTAATGTGTGAAGCTTTAAGGTGTTATTTGGTTTCCATGAGTTTTTCTGCAAACCTGTCAGAGTATGTTTCAATTGTACCAAAGCACCAGTGCTTTGTTTCTAATCATTTAGGTTTTGCTTTACAATTAGCAAAAGTTACATAGTGCTTAAGATATGTTTTTCATATTACTCTGTGTTCTAATATTCCAATTTTATTACACAAGATGTAGTTTGGCCTGGGTTTATTTTTCCGAGACAATGTTGGTATAACTGTGCAGGTTCAACTTAATTTTGACTAAGTTTCAGTCTGGGATTTGATTTGGTACAAAGTTCAATTTAGGATGAGTTTTAGTTAAGACTATGATTCAGCATGATTCATTTTGGAAATTCTGGACTCTCCTTGTTCTGTCTCATGCATACATTTCTTAGTATGGAAATAATACTGAGCAATAATAAATAAAACGTGAAATGAAATCATAATTTGCCTTTGCGTTTAAAACTTATTTTCTTAGGTATGATTTTGGGGTTTTTTTGCAGGTAAAATACTAGAATGCCTTGAAGATTTTTTTATTTACTTTTGGAAACGTGAGCTATTACTTTTGTCCATTATCTAACAAAACAGAAATTTATCTCTGTAAGATAATCTAGATAGATAGATAGATAGATAGATAGACAGACAGACAGACAGACAGATAGATAGATAGATAGATAGATAGATAGATAGATAGATAGACGGACGGACGGACGGACGGACGGACGGACGGATGGATGGATGGCCAATGATTTACTTTGACAGGATTTTCTTTCCTTCAGAGGATTAGATTCAGTTAACGATGGGATTTAGTTCAAGTAAGCCTTAAAGAGAGTTAATAGTAATCTGGTGCGGGTCAGAACATTTTCTTCTTTACTTTTATTCAAACATCTCTGTACACAGACACTTTATCCAGGCTATGGTACAGCAGAAACAATGTTTATAGTGGTTTAGTTCTTCTTTTATGGCTCTTGTTGCAGAGCTCACATTGTGATTTGGCCCAATGTAAAAAGATCTCCTGTTCTAGATATGTTTTCTTTATTGTAAACCCCTATTGTTAATTATTGAGTAAAGCATGCAGATATTGTCTGTGTGTGTGTGTGTGTGTGTGTGTGTGTGTGTGTGTTTGTGTGTGTGTGTGTGTGTGTGTGTGTGTGAGTCTCCAACAACTTCTAAAGTTTTATTTCTCCACCTCATTTCACAGAATTTATATATTTTTTTTTTTGCATTCACAAAGACATTTTCCATCCTAATGCTGCATTTGCTGCGTCCAGTTGTGCCAGTAAAAGAACGATTAAATTAAGTGTACCTTTTTCTGGGTACTCCAAATATTTTCGTTCATCCAATATGTGTTTGCTTTTTTAGTTAGTTATTTTGTTCTGGTTCTAGTTTGGTACATTAGTTACATCTTTTCTGTAAAGGCATGTCCAGCTTTTGAAATTCAGTTCAGATGATATTGTTAATCTCTGCAATCTTATTCACACTTTTAAAAGAAAATATCTTTTCGTTTGTGTGTTTATTTGTTTTTAGCTATAGTAGTCCTAGACCTCCAGTGAAAAATAAAAAAAGGAAACATTTGAGACCTAACATATCATTGACTAAATCCATATCACCCTACAGTTCTTGCCTGGTTTACCATTAAAGCTAAGTAGGGTTGTTCCTGGCCAGTACCTGGATGTGAGACCTCCTGGGGGGGAAAACTAAGGTTGCTGCTGGAAGTGGAATAAATGAGGCCAGCAGGTGGTGCTCACCTAGTGGTCTGTTTGGGTCCTAACGCCCCAGTATTGTGACGGGACTCAAAACAGCACCCTCTTCAGGATGAGAAGTTAAACGGAGGTCCTGATTCTCTGTGGTCATTAAAAATCCCCACTGGCCCTTATGTATAATGGCCCCATAATCTCCATCCCTGAATTGGCTACATCTCTCACCACCAACAGCTGGTGTGTGGTGGGTGTTCTGGCACCCTGGGGACACCGCATCATCTAGGTGGATGCTACACACTGGTGGTGGTTGAGGAGATTTCCCCCCATACAATGTAAAGCACTTTGAGTGCAAGAAAAGTGCTATATAAATTTAAGGAATTATAATATTTTCTGATAAATCTATACAGTTTAAATGGCACAACAGAAAATATATCATCAATATGTTTGTTTCAATTAACATTGAATGTGTATTTTGTATTGTCTGGGATTATGTTGATTATATCTGCAAGTTTGAGTTCTTTTTGGATGATGTACTCAACAAGTTAACCCAGTCTTATCTCCCTAATTACTATACCCACTGAATGCAAATTCATTTATTGCCAGAAACTGAACTCGTCAATGCAATTTGCATATTATTGTCTATTTGACTGAGCAGATATGCGATATTTTCACCAGTAGTCAGTATACACTCATATTCTTGCCAAGCAAACATTGGCTGCACACGAGAGATACTAGGATACATCCGGAACAAGCACATGTTATCAATACATGGTGAATACGTCCACTCTATAGCCGGTAATGTGATCTATACAGTAATTTTGCTATATTGGGATAAGCCATCATTATTTATTTTTATAATCCCGGCCCGGGTGATCCCATGCCGAAGTGTCCTTGGGCAAGACACTGAACCCTAAGTTGCCCCCAATGGCAAGCTAGCACCTTGCATGGCAGCTCTGCTACCATTGGTGTGTGAGTGTGCTCTCATTTGTAAGTCACTTGTAAATGTAAAAATGATATTTCTGTAAAGATGCAAGTGAGACAATGTCCATTGTAAAACGTGCTATACAAATTGATTAATTATTATTATTATTATTATTATTATTATTATTTAAGGGAAAGTATAGATAATTTCTCAAAATGTTAATTAAAAGTGGAAGTATCCAGTTCTATGCTGTGTTTTACTATCAAAAAACTTTTTTTTGCCATTTTCTCATCATTTCAGCTTTGTGAGCTTTGCCTCTTATGGGTTTTGAGTTTTATGGGCATCACCACATGGAAATCCACTGTGCCGTGAATGCACCTGGTAATTTACAGGCGATTGGCATTCATTTACATACTCAAGTGAGTACTAATTTTTATGTTTGGTTTGGCTTACGCAAAGATTTACACAACTTTACTAAAAGACTGATAAATGAGGCCCAATAGTTTAGAAACAGGGTACATGTATTTATTGCAAATCAATTGTATTCAAATAGGAATAGTGGATCTGTTGGTGTAAATGTATTTGAGTGCAGAACGTGACCTACAGAGTGGTCTAATGAAAGTAGGTTAGATAAAAAATGCTGTAAATAGGTTTTATGTGAAAATTGTTTTTCTATGAGATAAACAGGCTGAGTCAGAACTGAGTGTAAACTGAGGTCTACTGAGTGTAAACCCCAACAGGGTGATAAGGTCTTCATGTGTTTAGTGAGAACAACCAGCTGGAGCTGGCGGATACGGGAACCCATTTATTACATACTTATTACTTGATTATTACTCACCAATCTTATTATTACTAACACACAATACTGATCTAAAAGGATTTTATTACAGGTATAAAGGGCAGTCCTTCAGAAACGACAAAGCAACAAGTAAACATCTGTCCGCTTAAAAGCCCCATGTACGACCATGTCTGCTTTTTGTACGAGTCTATTTGTGCTGCAGGCATAATAATAATCCATCCATCCATCCATCTTCAACCGCTTACTCCTTTTCAGGGTCACGGGGGAACCTGGAGCCTATCCCAGGGAGCATCGGGCACAAGGCGGGGGTACACCTGGACAGGGTGCCAGTCCATCGCAGGCACAATCATATTCACACTCACACACACATTCATACACTACGGACACTTTAGACACGCCAATCAGCCTAACATGCATGTCTTTGGACTTGGGAGGAAACCGGAGTACCCGGAACCCCCAACACACAGGGAGAACATGCAACTCCGCTAACCACTAAGCCACCGTGCGCCCCCATAATAATAATAATAATAATAATAATAATAATAATAATAATAATAATAATAATAATAATAGGACAGTAATAAGATAGTATATAAAAATGTTTAACTCGAATGCTGTTGTCTGTGTGGGAAATGAGTCAAGCCCTTCAACACAATTCTTGTTTCAAAAAGAAATACATCAACGTGCAGAATTAAAATCCCAACTCTCAAGCCATTTCATGGGCATTTTAATTGTATTTGGTGTAGCTTGTCAGTTATAACAGCCATTTCCAACTAAACATTTATATTTGATTTAATTGTAAAGTGAGATTAGTTGTGTCTGCTCGTCATGTCTGCTCTTGAGGAGCCACCGCTCCCTTCTTAAACTTGAACTTCCTCTTCTTTCTGTGACTGTGTGACATGTTTGATGCCTCTGCAGTGTCTGGTGTATGTGTAGCGTGTGTAGTATGTCCCATATGTGTCTGTTCCAGGTTTCCTCCTGGTGCACAGCGGACAGTAAACAGTCTTTCTTCCACCATTTGACTTCCTGCAGCCACTTCCACTTCACCAGCATGGCTTGTACACTCCACACCCTCCAGTGTGGTCTCTCCCACCACATTAGAAGAGTCTTCCTTTTTTGTAGTGGGTGCAGTGATTCGCTGGCTGCTTGCTGGAAGTGGGCCTAAATTGTCTGCATGAGATCTGGAGAAGAGCTTTTCCATAAGCTTCTGCTTCTTCTTCAGCATCCTGAGGAGTACAGTGCATCATGGGAGTCCGAGGAATTTAACTTACTAAACGTTCACAGCCTCTTACTCACACTCAAACTCAATTCTAAAGAATAGTCTGCCGTTAATTAACAATGATAAGCCATATTCAGAGTTAGAGATTTAAGTTTAACGTTTGTGTCAATATTTAAGCAGAACTGCTGTTTTGGAGATGCTCTGACCCAGTCTTCAAGACATCACAATCTGGCTCTTGTCAAAGACGCTCAGATCCTAACTCTTGCCCATTTTTCCTGCTTCCAACACAACAAACTCAAGAACTGACTGTTCATTTGCTGCCTAATATAGCCTACCCCTCTGAAGTGAGATAATTAATGTTATTCACTTCACCTGTCAGTGGTTTTAATGTTATGGCTGAAAGGTGCGAGTCCATTTTTGGTATTAAGTACACTGCTTTCACAACTCAACTCTGAATATAACCCAAAGTTGGAAAGTAGTATAATTTGGATATAAACTAGATCCCATAGACAGGCTTTTAAAGGTCTTGCTTATTTGTCCTCTCCTCGTCAAGCAGAGCTTACACAGAATGCATTATGATGTGTGATGGCAAAAAATTACAGTGCTTAATATTTTCACTTGTGTGTGACGTTAATGATGCATTGACAAGACTACAAAGGAACACGAAATGAATAGGGAACATAGAGCACAGTAGTCAACGTCCTCACCTGTCAGTGTGTGCGTGAGAGCCAAGTGATGTGTGCTTGCTGATTACATCATTCCTCAGTCTGTCCACCAGATGGCAGCAGGGTCCTAACATCCACCTACACTCAATACACAAATGCACAAAACGCATAAGCATTAGTGTATGAGATTGGGAATGTATTTGTGTGTGTGTGTGTGTGTGTGTGTGTGTGTGTGTGTGTGTGTGTGTGTGTGTGTTTGTGTGTGCGTGTGTTACCCTTCTTTAGGTGCAAGTGTGTGTATGAGTGATTGTAGATCTCCTTCAGGATGTGTAGGCAACAGGAGGCACAGGAGTTGCTGGAGAACTGGTTCTGAAACACCACTGAGTTTGACGAGCAAGGCAACAAGGAGAAGATCCTACACCCACACACATACACATACACACACACTACAGAGTTTAACGAACACTACGGAATAGAAATCCTCCACCCACACACACTAGAGGTCGACCGATTGATCATTTATTACATCAGTATTGCTGGAACTATCGGTAATCAGCAGAAATCCACAATTATTTTTCCTGGTTGTGTTCGTGCTGGATTGGCTGAGAACGGTCTGCTGTCATTATACAGTACGAGAGCGGCCTCTAGAGGTGAAATAAACACTATTACTGACAAATTTTGTTGTGTTATTTGAAGTAATAATAATAATAATTATCAATTTGTATAGCGCTTTTTTACAATGGTACATTGTCTCAAAGCAGCTTTTTACAGAAATATCATTTTACATTTACAAGCGACTTACTAATGAGAGCACATTCACACACCAATGGGAGCAGAGCTGCCATGCAAGGCGCTAGCTTGCCATTGGGGGCAACTTAGGGTTCAGTGTCTTGCCCAAGGACACTTCGGCATGTGGAGTCACCCGGGCCGGGATTCGAACCGCCAACCCCACGGTTAGTGGATTAGTGGACAACCCGCTCTACCAACTGAGCCACAGCGAAGTGTCTTTTGATTCTTTTTGGATGTCGCTAATTTTAGTTGTTATAAAGAGTGTTACTCTTCGGTTCAGTTCAGTTACTTTTATTTTATTTATTAATAGTTTATATATATATATATATATATATATTTTTTTTTTTTTTTTTTAAGTACAGTACATTTTCATGTTACAGTTAGTACTGTTCATTTTTGTAATAAAAGTTCAGCAATATTTTTCTTTTAGTATTATGTTCTCATTTTTTAGTATTATGTTCTCATATGTTCTCAACTATCTGTTGATTAATCAGTTATCGGCAGGTACTGCCCAACTTTGTTATTGATATCGGTAAAATCTAATATCGGTCTAACCTTAACACACACATAAACACAAATACATACACACCATTACCTGCTCAAAATGTGTGTAAAGCCTCTTCAGCTCCTGCTGTTCCCTAAGATCCTCCATCACCTGCTGCCTCCTGATCTCCATCCTCAACCTACACACACACGCGCACACACACTTTGGGGGACATCTTTTTCTAGAAAGTATTTTCCAAACAACTTTAACTCCTTACAGTAACAGCTTCCATGTCTGGGCTTACCTCTCAGTGAGGGTGTGTGTGAGCTGCCGTCTCTTGTAAAGTGCCTCCTGCAGGCACTCAGTGATCGTGCACTCTGTGTTTACACGGAACAACTCTTCCTCATCAGGCGTCAAGAGTTTATTGTGACCAAGCCCATCCATGGACCGCTCCCACTCAGACTCCTCCTTTTGCAATAGTAACTCCGCCTCCTCTAATGCCTGAACAAAGAAAATGCTAACTGGTAAATGGTCTGCAGTTATATATCGCTTTTTAATCTTAGCGGTTCTACAAAGCACTTTACACTGTTTCTCATTCACTCGTTCACTCACACACCAATGGTAGCAGAGCTGCCTTGCAAGGCACTAGCTTGAGGTTCAGTGTCTTGCCCAAGGACACTTCAGCATGTGGAGTCATGTGGGCTGGGAATCGAACCGCCAACCCTACGATTAGTGATACAACCCGCCCTGCCACCTGAACCACAGCCGCTTAGAGTTGAAAGTATGTGTGTGTGAAACGGTTCCAACCCACCCCTCCCAAATCCCCTGTTTGTTGTTGGTACTTGTTTGAGTATTTCAGAAACTGCTCATCTCCTTTGATTTTCACAGGTTCAACAGAATGGTGTGAAAAACAAAACAAAAAAAAACCACATCCAGCGACTCGCAGGTCTGCGAGCGCAAACACCTTGTTTTACAACCGTGGTGAACAGAAAAGCATCTCAAATCTCAAAATAGTTAACCCATTTTATTTTTTACTCACCAGGCTGTGTGTGTGTATAGCATGTGAGAGCTCTTCCCCCACAGGTGCATGAGAGACTGTCTGCATCAACAGCGCTTGCAGTGTCAGCACAGCAGAGTGTGTTTCCCGAACTCGGTTCTTCCTCACCGCTTTGTCCCACTGTACAGCCGCAACCTGCATCGCCACTCGCTCCTCGCACATGCTCACCTCGTCCTCACACACACACACCTCATCCTTGCACACACACAACTGCGAGAAAGAGGGAAGGAGAGTGAATTTTTAAAACACACACACACACACACAGACCTGGATGAAAACACAATTGTGAAATCTCACATGTGCATGTGTGAAGATCGGGCAGGGGTCACCAGAGGTATGATCAAGAGAGTGTTTTGTGCTCTGATTGGTCGGAGTGTTGCATCCCTTCTCTAGTGGTAGAAATTGTGGCAGCACCAGGCAGCGATCCAGGTGACACACACTC
>JAFFST010045215.1:17009-33165 GCA_022414735.1 Noturus placidus
GGTTTAGGGGGGCAATCACTTTTTCACACAGGGCCATGATGGTTTGGATTTTTTTTCACCTTTAATAATAAACACCTTCATTTACAAATTGCATTTTGTGTTTACTTGTGTTGTCCTTGACTATTGTTTAAATTGGTTTGATGTTCCGAAACACTTAAGTGTGACAAACATGCAAAGGAACAGGAAATGAGGAAGGGGGCAAACACTTTTTCACACCACTGTAGTCTACAACCTCATCAGGCATTATAGGAAAAGACTCAGAGCTGTTATCTTGGCAAAGTGATTGTGGCAATAATCATTGTGGCACACACATTTATTATTTTTTTTTTTTGTTTTGTTGATAAACCAGTGTTGTGTTTGCAATTGTTTGACAGCACAGTATTTTTGTGAAACATTTTTTTTTTAAACCAAGGGTGCCAATATTAATGGAGGGCACCGACCGGCCGTGGCACAATGTGATAATTACTATTTAGCATTTGACTGTTTGGTGTAAAGAGTTGTGTGTAATCCTGTCTTGTCTTTTTCTGAACCAAGCTAACAATTTGCACTGAAATAGATAGTACACAAATCTAAGACATTTCATAGTTGCATAAGTATACACCACCTTGGTCAGTACTTGGTAGAATCACCTTTGGCTGCAGTTCTCTTGGGATATGTCTCTATCAGCCTTGCACATCTGGATTCTGATGTTTTCTCAAGACTCTTGTAGACGGGAGCAGATTTTCTCTAGGGTTGTTCTGTATCCATCCCTCTACTAGTCTCCCAATCCCTGCTGATGAAAAGTATTCCAAAAACTTGATGCTACCACTACCATGCTTTATTATTGTGATGGTGTTCCCTAACATGGTTATAAAAGGGTTGGGCTTTCACCAAATGTAGCATTCTTTTTGAAGGCCACAATGTTTAGTTTTGGTCTCAAAACCAAAACTCTTTGCACCAGATATTGTCGAATTGCATTTCTTATTACTTTTATTATTATTTGCTTCTGACCACTTTCATAAAGCCCAGATTTGTGTTGTGGTGGTGTGTTCAGCTTCTTTCATCTTAATTTCCGCACAGTTACCCACTTGGTTGCTTCTTTGACTAACGATCATCTTAAACGCTCAGTGGCAGGTTGGATGAATGCGAGTCATTTTGTTTTACCTCTCATCTGTCTTTCCAGCTCCAGCTCTGGTTGGATAACCCGAAGGTCCAGCTCACGTTTGAGTCTACGGTCCAACAGCTCGAGGCACCTTACAACAGTAAGATTATCACATTCAGATTCATCCGTTTGATTAATTGCATTTCACGAGTGTCATGTTACGTTTTAGCATTTTTTTTGCTGGTTAGTTAAATTGTCGTTAGTTGTTGTTTTGAAGTGCTTTTGTGTTTCATTTATTTTATACGTACATTGTGTCAGGTCATAGCAACACATTCTGTTGCATGGTCTTATTGTGGATCTATCCCACAGGTGATGCTGTCCTAGTTCACAGAATCCACAGCTACCTGGAGAGGCATGGCCTCATCAACTTTGGCATCTACAAGAGAGTCAAACCTCTACCAAGTAAGCAGGTGCTCATTTGACTGAGCGATGAGTAACAGAGGGTGATTGGTGAGAGGTGTGAAATATGACATGCACTGTGTGTCCAGGTAAGAAGACAGGGAAGGTGATTGTGATTGGGGGAGGAGTGTCTGGTCTGGCGGCTGCGAGGCAGCTGCAGAGCTTCGGCATGGACGTCACTGTGCTGGAAGCTAGGGTGAGAAAAGCACACGCTCTACACATCGCTTGCACATTATACATTCGAGTACTCTCTTTTTTTATATACTTTTATACTACTCCTTTTTTATTATAATGATCAAATGTAATACTGATGGATTGGTTTTGATTATTTTTTTCTAACTTCTGCTCTTTGACAGGATCGTGTTGGAGGAAGAGTGGCCACTTTTCGTAAAGGAAATTATGTAGCAGACCTTGGAGCAATGGTGGTTACAGGCCTAGGTGAGACTTTGTGCTGTAGTGATGATGCACAATGAATGAGAGACTGTTAGAAATTCAATAAATACTTGGTTTTCTTTTCTGCATGGATTTTTTTTTACCAACGTAACCAAACCTCTCTCTCCCTCCTTGCTTCTGCTTTCTCTCAGGTGGAAACCCTATGGCTGTTATCAGTAAGCAAGTGAATATGGAACTGGCCAAGATTAAACAGAAGTGTCCCCTCTATGAAGCCAATGGCCAGGCTGTAAGTACACACACACACACACACACACACACACACACATATACATATATCCACACAGAGCTAAGTTTATGCAGTACTACATAATTTTTTTTAATCCAGTTCCAGCTTATTAAATGCTTTGCACAGTTTATTTATACTTTCCATGCTGTAACACCTGATTCACCTCAATCTGCATTAAGAGCTAAACCAGATGTGTTTAGCGCTAAGGATCCTTTGTACAGGAAATGTGTGGTGTTAGAATAACATTCTGCAGCTTCAGTCTAGAAGAGCCACAGCTCAACACACATGTGTGTGACTAAATGAGACCCTGATTCAGAGTTGTGAGTTTATGAGCTCCATCAGGCATGTTTACACTAGAGTTTTCCCTCACACACACTATCAGTAACCCTGTGTCTGCATTAGAGTTACAAACGACTGTCCTGTGTTCTCTATTGATTGGTTTTCTTTGTCTCTGTCCAACAGGGAGAGCGATGCACAAGTGTGAGTATTTAATTCAATGCTTAAATTATCGAAAGTGTAAAACAGCAGCGGTGCTTACTAGAAAGTTCTATTGAATATCCCATTGTAGATGCACATAATTTGTTGAGGTATGCAGGTTTAGTACTATCACGAACTTTAGACGCGAGTGCATCACTGACATCATGTCTGTCCGGTTGTCTCGCTTTCTGTTATTGGATATTTGCGTACATGCCTATGGGCTTAGTATAAAGAATGCTAAAAATAATTTGATGGAGCCTTTAATATAGTCAGCATCCTGGGAAGTTCATGTCTCTTTTCAGAGTTTGTGTTTTGGAGGATCTGTGTACTAGAGGTTTTTTTTTAAATATTAATTTTATTTTATTTATTTATTTTAAAATGGGATCCCAACCTTTTAAGTTTTATTATGTTTGTTTTCTGCTCCTGTTTTTAATCTATTATCAGTTTCTGGTTACATCCATGTTGCTGTTTCTCTTCTGTAGGTTCCTAAGGAGAAGGATGAGATGGTGGAGCAAGAGTTTAACAGGCTTCTGGAGGCCACATCCTATCTTAGCCACCAACTTGACTTCAACTTCCTCAATAACAAACCTGTGTCTCTTGGCCAAGCCTTGGAAGTGGTCATACAGTGAGTGCGATGCCTATACATCAGCCAAATCCAAACTCTTGTAATGCAAATCATGTCAGCACACATAATAATAGAATTTCTCAGTAATGTTTGTAATGCTTGTAAAGGTATGCCAGAATTTTGAGTCTTGAAATTGTTTCTGCACCCATGTTGAAAACTCTCCAACTACAATCTACACACAAAATACTCTGCTCTCATGAGCCCGTAAAAGTAATGACCCGTGTGTGTGTATGCTTTGATGTGATGTACAGTGTATTAATTACAAAGCTGTGTGCGTCTATATATCTAGACTGCAGGAGAAACATGTGAAGGATGAGCAGATCGAGCACTGGAAGAAGATCGTAAAGACGCAGGAGGAGCTTAAAGACCTGCTTAATAAGGTGCGGTCAAAACTAGACACTTGCACATATATGCACACACTAAATTCCATGTTTAATTACTACTGAATCTTTGTTAGATGGTGTCCACTAAGGAGAAAGTAAAGGAGCTGCATCAACAGTATAAAGAAGCGAGTGAGGTGAAACCTCCCAGGGACATCACAGCCGAGTTCCTGGTCAAGAGCAAACATCGTGATCTTTCCGCCCTCTGCAAGGTCTCACATGCGCGTGCGCACACACACACACACATACTAATCATGTTTCTTACTGTAGAGCTGGGCGCATCATTTCTTAAAACTGTTTTTAAATATTTATTGATAGAAAAATAAATAACTGATGCGTTTTGCTCTAAGAAAGTTATTTTTAAATGATGTGGTTGTGAAATCATGTTGTAGCAAAGCACTCTCACTAATAAGACCGTGTGCTATCTAATTAGCTCTTCTTCGATGTGTCATGAATTATTGCCGTGTGTAAGTGTTCACCCCCTTTAAAATGGGCTGCTGTTGTTGGATATAGTGTTAATGTAGTGCTGTGTGAGGTATTGTAATGTGTCCTGTGTGTGAATGCTCTGTAGGAATATGATGTTTTGGCTGAGCAGCAGGTGAAACTTGAGGAGAGATTGCAAGAGCTGGAGGCTAATCCACCCAGGTATTGCATGTCTAATTATCCTTTTATACATGCATACAGACTTGATCATGCATTTACAACAGCCTGTAGAACTGTTCTGTTGATATTATATTATAGGCGTGATATTTCTCATTTCCTCCTTTCTGTCTGTCTCTTAGTGACGTGTATCTGTCCTCAAGAGACAGACAGATTCTGGACTGGCACTTTGCAAATCTGGAGTTTGCCAATGCCACACCTCTGTCTACACTCTCACTCAAACACTGGGATCAGGTGTGTGTGTGTGTGTGTGTGTGTGTGTGTACCTCATGTTTGGTTCTCTTTTCCCTTTCTAACCTTCGTGTGTGTGTGGGTTTGTGTACAGGACGATGATTTTGAGTTCACAGGGAGTCACCTGACCGTGAGGAACGGCTACTCGTGTGTTCCAGTGGCACTGGCCGAGGGTTTGGACATCAAACTGAACACAGCTGTGCGGCAGGTGCGCTACACATCCTCAGGTGAGCCCCTGCAGAATATGATTCGAATCTAAACAGTCGTTTTGTAGTTAATTTGCTCTTTGAACTGAATTTGAATGGTGCATTAATTGTATGTATAAGTACGTGTTTAAAAATATATACATATATTAATATTAGTGTGTGTGTATATGTATGTATGTATGTATGTATGTATGAGTATATATATTAGAGATGCACTGATGTATCGGCCGGAAAAGGCTATTGGCCGATAGTTTAAAAACGATTATGGATAAGCGGTTGAGGATGGATGGATGGATGGATGGATGGATGGATGGATGGATATATCCGATTATATCCTGTCAATCCAAAGAGGGCAGGAAAACACATCGATTTCGTGCCGTGTGGAATGATGACAACACTACAGTTTGTAATCTCTGCACTGCAAAAATTTTACACTGGAAGTGAGCAGCAGTGAAGCTTTGGAAGTTTCGGTGTCGAGAAATGGAGAGAATAAAGTTTTTATTTGCATTTCTTTCAGAATTCTTTTAAATTAATGATTATTACTTCAAAAAAGGCATAAAAGGCAGAACTATTGGTATCGGCCGAGAAATTGAGTATCGTCCATTTCTATGTGTGTGTGTGTGTGTGTATTTATATATATATATATATATATATATTTATTTATTTATTAAAATTAATATCTAGGCAGTTAATAAAGTTGACGCGAGTAATAAAGTGACTGGTTTCAGCTCCTACAGCTTCAGAAAATTTGTTGTGGTCAAACTGGATCAATTTCTGTCATAACTCCTAGTTTCTATTTTTCAGTCTTTGTGCATCTGCTCGGTTTTTATGCTCCTATAGATGTAGATGTGTTAAAAAAACAAAACAAAATTGTGCTTCTTTCTCACTCCAGGTTGTGAGGTGATAGCTGTGAACACACGCTCAACCACGCAGACATTTATCTATAAATGTGATGCGGTGCTGTGTACGCTTCCTCTGGGAGTGATGAAGCAACAGCCACCCGCAGTGCAGTTTGTGCCTCCGCTGCCCGAGTGGAAGACGTCTGCTATTCAGAGGATGGGCTTTGGCAACCTCAACAAGGTGTGTGTTTGGGGCTGGGGATGATTTATTTCTTTATTTAGCAATCTATTAAAAAGAATAAAAGCCAGAAATACTTCCTTTTGAGTACTGAGTTTATGGTTTATGTTAAGTTGGATATAGCATTATTTAGCTACAGTAATAGACACTCTCTTGGTTTTATTAGGAATACCTGTACCTCTGCTAACTTATGCATTTATCAAATCGGCCAATCGTATGGCAGTAACACAGTTCATACAATCATGCAGCAACTGATGATTGCAACAATTGATCGTTGAAGCCAGATGAGCTAGTTTGAATATGTCAGAAACTGCTGATCTCCTGGGATTTTCACAAACAGTGTAGCGATTGCACAGAATGGTACACAAAACAAAAAAATCATCCAGGGCACAGCAGTTCTTTGGACAATCCTGTGGACGCTTTGTTTGAAAAAGGCTACATTGACTCTAATAACTACTCTTTACAAACATGGTGAGCAGAAAAGCATCTTGGAAAGAACAACATGTTGAACTTTGAGACAGATGTGGTATAACAGCAGAAGCCCACTTCAATTTGAAATTCACTGAAACTGGAAAGTTGAATTTTTTTTTGGGGGGGGGGGGGGGGGAGGCTGGTCTTCTTCCAATCTTATTCAGCTGTCCCAGCTTGTCTGGCATCAATAACCATTTAAAGCGAATCTAACGTATAATGGTTCTAGCATGTTCGTTCAGAATGGAGACTGTTCACATGGAGGTCAATAAAACAATATTTTGCACCTTCAGATGTTTGACATATTCTGTAAAGAACCAGTGAAAAAGGTGTTTATGCCGCTCTGAAGCAAAACCGATGTTTTCAGGTTCAGTGCTGGTGGAGGAGTAGCTCAGGTCAGTACTCCATTTGGCTGAGCTTCAATGTATTATTTTTACACAACACAACGCAAAGGAGCTTCGTGTTCTTGGAACAAGGTTACCTTGAATTCCTCCAGGCCTGAACCAGAGTGAGTGAGTGTGTGTTTTGATCTCAACACTCCCCCTCCACTGTCCTGTGTGACAGTACCATCACATACTGCAGTGCATATCTCTGCAGTGCAAATGTAAAAATGTACAGAATGCTTTATGTTCAATACACCCCTCTCTCTCTCTCTCTCTCTCTCTCTCTCTCTCTCTCTCGCTCTCTCTCTCTCGCTCTTGCTCTCTCGCGCTCTCGCTCTCTCTCAACAGAAATGCTGCAGTATTATGCAACGTCCTGCTGCTGTGTTTCCTCTTGAGACCAGCAGGGGGTGCAGTGCGCTTTTGCTGTAATATACTATAACCAGCTTTCTGTACTGCCTGTAAAGGCTTGTAAATGCCCCGTGGTTACGGGGGTACAACCAGGGAAACTGTTGCAGGCCTAAGCCTGATTGGGGAGAGGGCCCCAGGAAAATTTTAGAAGTCTGCTCTCATATTGAATTGTGGGTTAAAGATGATTTTTTTTTTTGACTGTGTTAAATATTTATATTTCCTCTGATATATAAATGTTATGCACGGTACATTTCCGCTTCACTCGACTAATGCATGGTGTCTTTTCTGTCTGCAGGTGGTGCTGTGTTTCGACCGTGTGTTTTGGGACCCGAGCGTGAACCTGTTCGGTCACGTAGGGAGCACCACAGCCAGCCGTGGAGAGCTCTTCCTTTTCTGGAACCTCTACAAAGGTTCGTGTTCAATGAACTAATGTTCATTAAATTTACATGATCAATCAGTTTAAATAAATGAAAGTGAAATTTAACACATTTAAGATGCCTGGTTCTGCTTCAACCATCCAGATATAATTTGAGGTTGCTCTTTTTATGCTTCCTGATGTGTTGCTATGTTTGTCCTTGTTAGCCCCCATTCTGCTGGCGCTAATGGCTGGAGAGGCTGCAGGAATTATGGAGAATATCAGCGATGATGTCATCGTGGGACGTTGCCTAGCGATCCTAAAAGGAATCTTCGGTAGCAGTGCAGTTCCTCAGGTGCGTAAACACACGTCCTATGACATGGTCTACTTTAGACATGACATGTTATTATTTATGTACTGAAATGAAATATATATGTGTGTGTGTGTGTATGTATATGTATGATGAACATCCAACATTTGTAGAAGCAGGATATTCACATAGATTTATAGTTCATTTTGATTTTTAATAGATTTTCCAGTATGTGATATACAACTTGGGGTTCAGTGTCTTGCCCAAGGACACATCGGCATGACTCCACAAGACACTGAACCCCAAGTTGGTCCTGATGGCAAGTTAGTGCCTTGCATGGCAGCTCTGCTACCCTTGGTGTGTGTGTGTGTCCAGTGGTAATTGATTCCATAAACGAGGGGCAGTAAGAAAAAGCTACATCCCCCTTTTGTTTTTAAATGGGATCGGTACATACAAAAGAAACCCATCAGAAGATCTTAAAAATCTGCTAGATGAATGTGGTGTAAGAAGATCTTTTGAGATAAGACTGAGTGTGATCATTAAGAGTTTTAAAGGCAAACAACAGAAGCTTCAACTGGATCCTAAATCCTCGCAGGATTTATTGTAGCCTTAACACTCAAGTGTGATCTCATAGCAGAAAGAGAGGAAATGTCCACCCAGCTTAATGGGCTCAGGGTAGCATGTATACACACACACACACACTGCTATTTTGGCTTTATTTCAATATTCCAACAATAACACCAGAGTAATTGATGAGGGTTTGTGTATTGCCATGGTTAGCCGAAAGAGACAGTGGTGACGCGATGGCGTGCAGACCCCTGGGCTCGTGGCTCATACTCTTACGTGGCAGCTGGTTCCTCTGGCAATGACTATGACCTCATGGCCCAGCCAATCACGCCTGGACCTGCAATACCTGGGGCCTCACAGGTAAGACATGCTCACAAACACAGTGCTCTGTTCTCAGATTGTACTCCTATAATGCAGCCATCAAAACAGCTTTATTACATCCAAAACTAGGATAAATCACAGCATGCTAAACTGAATCATATTGGATTGGACCTGAATCTATATCTATCTACCTCTCTCTCTCTCTCTCTCTCTCTCTCTCTCTCTATATATATATATATATATATATATATAATTTATATGGTGCCAAACTGAATCTATTCGAATTGAAGGGTATAGAATCGTTACTTGTTTAACTGTATTGTTTTTGTATGTGCATGTGACCCAAACAAACCCAATCCAGTTAGTGCTTTAAATAGAGAGTCCTGGCTTAACCTGAATATAGCGGCTTTTATGTAGATAACAGGTAAGTGATGCAAAGTCCGGCTAAATACTTGACGAAAAAACGAAAAAAAATGTTGCATGTAAATAAATAAATCCGAAAAGAGACTCTAGCCAAGTGAGCGTTAGTAAAAAGAAACTAATTGGCAGCAGGTCAGTCAGAAGAATGAGTATAAAAAGAGTGTCTTAGAGAGGGCAGAGTCTTTCAGGAGTACAGATGGGCAGCGGTTAATCAAGCTGTGGAAAACTGCGTCTACAATTTGTGGATAAATTTCAGAATAAGGCAGGACTCTGTAATGGAAATCACTGCATGAGCTCAGAAACACCTCCAGAACTTATTGTCTGTGAACACAGTTCACCGTGCCATTCACAAATGCTGGTTAAAGCTCTATCATTCAGAGAAGACGCATGATCCAGAAATGCTGCCGTCTTCTAAACTAAAGAGGACTGGGACCATCCGGCTCTTTATCAGTGCTCTGTTCAAAAGCTTGCATCTCAATAACGATGAGTCTCTAATGGTCACATATATAGTAGAGCACAGTGAAATTGCTTTCTTTGCATACCCCAGTATGTCAGGAAGCTGGGGTCAGAGCACAGGGCCAGCCATGATATGGCGCCCCTGGAGCAGAGAGGTGTTAAGGGTCTTGCACAAGGGCCCAACAGTGGCAGCTTGGCAATGCAGGGACTTGAACCCCCGACCTTCTGATCAGTAACCCAGAGCGTTAACCGCTAAGGCACCACTGCCCCATCAATGCTGAAAGGTATATATAGGTTTTAGAGCAACATCAGCTTCCATACAGATTCCATCCCGTCTTTACTTCTGAGACTCCACCTCTCCAAGATCCTCTTTTTATACCCAATCATGTTAATGACCTGTTGCCAATTAACCTAATTACTTACAAAATGTTGCTCCAGCTGTTTCTTTTTAGTAACACTTATTTTTTCAACATTTTGTTGCCACCGTCCCAACTTTTTTGAGGTGTGTTGTGGCCATTTTTTCTTAAAATGGTTAATTTCCTTAGTTTAAACATTTGATGTTTTCTATTGTGAATAAAATATGGGTTTATGAGATTTGCAAGTCATTGCATTCTGTTTTTATTTACATTTTACACAGCTTCCCAACGTTTTTTGGAATTGGGGTTGTAGATAACTTTACTGAGCATTTCTAGTTAACTTAGTAAGGCATTGGAAAACAAAGGTATGCAGAGCAAACGTGTAAAAGTGCTTTTTGTTTTTTCTTTATTTTTCTTTTTTAGCGCTTTAACAATTTGGTTCAGATGCTGTATTTAGTGCATGCTAATGCTATGAATGGAAGGGGAATGTAATTGGTATGTTTTGGGCTGGTTTTCTGCTGGGAATGTTATGAAATTAAACATGGACAAGTGAAGACTTGTTGTATTCCTTTACCACAGCAGAATGTTTAATGTTATCATTCTTAGGTTGTGAGTTTTCAGAAGTCCTTGTGAATGATGTAACCAGGCACGAGGAAAGAGTGAATGCATTTGGTGCAGTCTTAGTAGCTGTATTGGCTATATATGGTAGTGTGTGTATATACATGTGTTTGTGTACTTTACAGCCCGTTCCTCGACTTTTCTTCGCCGGAGAGCACACAATCCGGAACTATCCAGCGACAGTGCACGGAGCTCTGCTGAGTGGCCTCAGGGAGGCAGGACGCATTGCTGATCAATTTCTTGGAGCCATGTACACAGTGCCACGGCAGAACACACCCGCTGCCAACCCCCAGCCCTCTCCCAGTGTGTAGACACACAAGTCTCATCCAGCATGTAGGAGCTCACATGTATACATCCTCTTGTCCAGTTTACAGAAAAACCGACACCACACACACCTCTACAGCACAGAACAGAATCACCCTACATTAGCAGTCTTTGAGTACACAGCCACTCAGAGAGTCTTGTATACTTATATACAGGAGGAGAAAATTAAATGTAAGTGAGAAGATATAAAGTCTATTGTCTATATTGAACCTTCAGAAAGTGTGTGTGTTCTCTAATTACTGGTCTCCAAAAGGAAGCTCTACCTCTTCCTGATGATCAGCATTGGAAACGCGTCATCGCAGGAGGAGTAGGCCCTTTTTACTTCTGAGAATTTCCTGGAATTTACCACAATTTTCAGGAATAATTGTTACCTTGTTTGTGTGCTTTGCAGCTCGTTCCTCAACAAAGAACAGACTCGAATGCACACAAATACACATAAATACATGCTGCAGCTTGAATGCAGCAAACACACGCACACACCACCATGTGCTGTTTGTCTGACGATTCAAACTATGGCTAGTGGACTTCAACACAGAATACACACACGCTTTCTTATGGTCTGGATACACCATGAACTAAAACCAGCTCAAAAAAAAAACAATGTTTTGCAAAGACATCTAGTTGGAATTGAAGGGATTCCTGAAGCTTGTTGTCATAGTAGATCCGTGTGAACTTCACTGTCTGGCTTTCATTGCAGATGTTTCTCCAAACCAACATATCCAGTTAGACAAAATGTGATTAAGTTCATCAGCACCATCTGACAGAGCATTAAAACAGAGTATCATATGTTCAGAGAAAGAATATTTACAGAAACACAAACATGGACTGGATTCAGAATCGGAAAACCTTTGCACTGACTTTTTGTTTTATTTTTATTATTTCGATGCCGAGAAAAAGCCCAAATTCATGTGAAAGCCTCTTCTGTTGTTCATGATCTTGGTCAATTGTTTAGATTCTAATGGAGAAAAAAATAGTGTGAAGTGTTGTTTTATAATTTTTGTTGAAAAGTTAATGGTTTTCAGAAATTGAAGCAGCTAGATTGAACAGTTGTTTTTTTTTTTGTTTCGTTTGTTTTATATATTTGTTGTTATAGCCTAGGTTTTCTATTTTGTCAGAATTTGGTATTAAATGAAGAAAAGAAAAGCAGAGTCATTGATTTTTGTCTTGTGTGAAGTGTTCAGTAATATAGGTTGAAGCAATGTTATTGCTTATTGTCTACCTTCTCACAACGCTGCTACCTGTGATTTTACACACACACACACACACACACACACACACACACACACACACACACACACAGAGTTTAAACTCGCCTCTTCCCACACCTGCTGTCTTTACAGGGTTTCTGGGAGGTGCCCTAATTATAAAGCACTGTGTGTTTTGAAAGGTGTGTACACATGCAGCTGTAGGTACACAGGTTTGTCAGCGCATAAGAACTCTCACGCTAAAGACACGTAGACACACTACATACCTAGACGTTACCTCATACACACCCACCATCTGTAGATTATGATGCAGCTCTTACACATGCAGGAACAGATGTTACAGTTGGACGTGTAAATGCGCAAAACTGTTCTTTCCTCAGCCAAGACGGTCCATTCAGCAGTACTTCCCCTACTGGACAAGTGTTATCTTTATCACAAGGTGTTTCAAAGTGGTCTAATGGACACCTCTGTATTTCTGCAATCCTACAACATTCAGCCTGTGACCACAACGCAGGCCATTGTCGGTTCTTTAAATGTGATCAGAGAAATCGTTCAGCTAGGAAGCTCGTAGAATAATCATATGCAAATGTAACATGACATAAGCCTCAATTTACTTACAGTTAACACCTAGGACAACAGGTTTCTTTAAAGTTTTCATTTCTTTACAGTACTGTTGTCATTTTGTTTGGTGAAATGGTCTTGGTTTTATAGTTTTTCAGACACTTAACCTCATTGTGTTTTGTTTGTAGTGTCATATCAACCATGTGCCACAATATAACAAACAAGTCACATGAGAAAACTGTTCAACCAATCCCCTTTCTCCTGGAAAATGGCGGTTATCAGGTTATTGTGTATTTGTCATTCAAACAAATAAACAAATTCAGGGGCGGCTGTGTCTCAGTGGGTAGAGCGGGTTGTCCACTAATCCACTAATCGTAGGGTTGGTGGTTGGAATCCCGGCCCGGGTGATCCCATGCCGAAGTGTCCTTGGGCAAGACACTGAACCCTAAGTTGCCCCCGATGGCAAGCTAGCACCTTGCATGCAGCTCTGCTCCCATTGGTGTGTGAGTGTGTCTCATTTGTAAGTCGCTTTGGATGCAAACACAAAATTAATTGGTAGTTACTGCAATCTTATGTAAAGATAAATAAATTAAAGTTTAACCATTAAAGAAAATGTTTCAAAATGGTTTGTGATGGTTTATGTTTAGTTGGTTGTTTATTAATTAGGAACAAGTCTTAATTTTTTGCAATATTGCATTATTAGTCTTTACCTATTAGTGAAAATATATTATATCTGCTCTTATAACTAGAAATGTTAGCAATCATCACTAAACAGCAGCGAGCTCCAAAACAAAGCAACAATTTTAAAAAAGGGGGTCTTAAGGAGGAGCTAGCTTGTTCGCTAATGTCAGGTTTATTTGCACTAATTAGCTAGTTAACTTTGTTTCACAATAGAGTAGCAAGCTACAAAACAATGACCAAATTAAACTGCTGATTCGATAACATCAGATTCATTTTTGTTAGTGAGTTAGCAAACTAGTGTTCGATAAATATTAGGAGTGTTGATATTCACATCCATGCAGTAGGGTTCTGGTAGGCACCACCATAGACCAGTTTTTATTTCCAGAGGGAAAATCCTCTTCAGATATATATTCTTATGCATGGTGTAATCAGTTCTGAGATGGCTCATTTTCATAATCGCTTTATCTGGAAGGGTTTCCTCCAGGTTCTCTGGTTTCCTCCCATTAAGTGCCAAGCTAGGCTAAATTGCTCCTAGATATGAATGTGTGTGTGAATGAGTGTGCATAGTGCCTAGCGATGTATTCCATCCAAGAATTAGCGATCACATAATTAACACACAACCAAGCAAACTCCACACTATTCGGTGAAGCTTCCGATTGTTCAGAATTACCGCAGATTGTCGGCAGGTTTGGGCCGAGGCGCATCATGATGTCATCACAAGGTGCATTCAGCCAAAGTCCTCTTCGATTTGCATGCGTTGAGCATGAGTACAGCTATAAAAGGTCTCATTTACCAACAAACATCACTGCGAAAGACTTTGCAAACTGCAACTTCACCACTTCCACCAAAAGTAGTTTACCACATAAAGGAAAGTTGCCTTGCAAATTTTGGGGCAAAAATATTTTTAAAAACCCAAATCAAGCATTTTTGGCTGCAACAATCACAAATATTCCTGTAGAGACTGTCAACCCATCCAGGGTGTATTCCTGCCTCATGCCTAGTGTTCCTCAGTGCTCCACTGAGGGTTAGGGTTGGGGTCCACCTCTGTTAAAATCTCAGAAAATGTAGTTTAGTGTTTCATGACGCTTTAACTAGAAAAGACTGGAGTGGAATGAGTTGAGGGGTCCAGACACTGTGAAAAGCAAATATAAAAACAGATAAATAACCACAAACCAGATGTCAGATCGTGTTACAAACATGTTTTATTACTTAACTGGAATACATAATCTGCTGTCGAGATAACCGGCAGCCCGAGGAGAGATCTCTAGCAACATGCACAACGTGCTCAGCTTAAACATGCACAAAAAGTTTGATGCTAAAATAGGTTAGGAACAGCAGAGGCCCTGCCCTCTGTGTGTGTGTGTGTGTGTGTGTGTGTGTGTGTGTGAGAGAGAGAGAGAGAGAGGGAGTTTAAGCCATTTTTTTCCTGGCATACACACTTTTATTCTCACACACCTTAGACAATGAGTACTAAGCCACTCACAAACACTGCTTTAACAAAAGATACAAAATAAAAGCCTCCCTTTAAAGACTGATAACTGTGCGTGCGTAAGATTGTACTCATGAATAACACTACGTGCACATTATTTGTGAGGTTTTTTTGTATGTGTGTGTGTGTCTTTAAGGCCCAGGACTGTCTAGGCTTGTCTATCTTTGGCAACATGTAAAGAACACACTCGCAGTTTGGGAGCATGGAGGTCGGAGTGAGGAACAGCAGTTATGAACCTGAAGCCAAATCCACCTACATTACACATTTCTAAGCACTATGATTCATAAAGTATATACGTTATTGCAGAATTATGAAAAATGGTGGATTCGTATTATTACTTACTGGCATAGATAGATAGATAGATAGATAAACAACATAATATGTGATACCATTAAAAAAAGACGCTAATAATAAAAGTAACTCTCCAGGAGCGTACAATGGAAAGATACAAACAATAATAAAAAAAAGTGAAAAAAGGAATAAAATTAAAAGATCAATAGGCCAACTTTACAAAATTACAAGATATTTTAAATATGTTTTTCCAATACAAGAATCCAAAATAAGGATCCTTTATAAAAAAAAAAAAAAAACAGACAAAGAAGGAGACCATGAAATAGCGGAAAATTCAGAATACACTATTTACCTTTTAATTCCTGCTCTGCGCACCTCAGCTCCCCCCCCCCCTGTAAACAATGTTTTAAAAATGAAGAAAACAACACACCTTGGAATGATGAAGGCAAAAAGCAAAATGGTACACACTCCACACGTCTGCGCTTTGTTTAGTCTCTCTTCCAAACAGCTGAACTTTTATTCATTAACTTCATTTTGAGGTGGCAAAAAAACATGTACAGACACACACACACACACACACACACACACACACACACACACACATTCTAGATGTCTGAACATTTGCTGAAAATTTCAGTGAGAAGGGAAGCAATGGCGTGCAATGAGCATGGTTAAGGGCAGATTTAAAAAATAATTAATTTAGTAAACACCGGAGTGTTTCAGCATGACCTTTACAGCTCTTTACAGTCTACAAAGTTCATATCACACAAGCGCCACTAAACATCACTAAATCTTCATCCCACACACAAAAAAGAAAGACCTAGAACATTTTGATCCACTGCACATTTTAAATGAAGTTTACTTTATTAAAAATCTACAGCAGCGATTTCACAGCCGCTTATTGCAGCTGGATGTGTTATTGCTCAAGTCTTTTTTCCTTTCATGGACTGGTTTTGACCTTGACTGGAGCTGTGATCATCCAAATGTAATGTCTGTAGTGAGCACAGACAGACAGACAGACAGACAGACAGACAGACAGACAGACAGAGAGAGAGAGACAGACAAAGA
>JAFFST010045215.1:33255-67502 GCA_022414735.1 Noturus placidus
AGAGAGGGGGGGGGGGGAGAGCGCGCAGCAGGATTATTCAACTAAAATGTACAAAAGGTCCAGATGAACATGACTGAATGGCGACATTTTATATCACAATCATTAATAATTAGTTCATGGCTGTAAATCTGACAATTTCAAGTCTTTAATGTTTTGTTTTGCAGTTTCACATCACATCATTTATTTTTTGCCTATTAATGATTTTGAACTTGATGTAAAGAAAATAAAAGTATGCTTTTCTGTCTTTATCCTTCTTGATTTCGTTCTAAACAAGCGGCATTACATCAGACTGGAGAAGGTAAATAAAATGAAATAAATAAATTATGAAAATCTGCAAAAACCCTAAAATGTCTCTAGGTCTGAATCTCGTCTCGTCTGATGAGCTGAATGAACTTTACATAAAAGCATGTGATTAAATGCAACACGCTACAACTGCAGCTGCTTTTCAAGGCTCAGGCTTTGAACACTAGAGCAGCTGAACGACCGCCAGATGGAAAATAACCCCCAAGTGTCCGAGTTTCACCAAAAAAAACTTCCAGGTTCTAGTCTAATGGAGAAGACTGGAGAGATGAGGAACTCTGGTCCATGTTTGTTGTGTTTATTTGGGTTTTTTCTCCTGTTTAAAAATAGACACAAAAACACCAATGCTTTATTGGCCTTTAAACCAAGAAATATTACTTACAGCTGTTGTATTTTTTCTTTCAAATGGGGCTAAAGATTTGAATGGCCCCAGTGTGGACCAGCAATGACTGCGAAACTGGTAGCGTGAAGAAGGGTAAGTTCAAGATTTCTTGATATACTGCTAATATGGATCACTACATTCTTAAAAAAATAATAAATTAAAAAAATAATACAAAAAAATAGCAACATGGTGGCGGTAAAGCAGGACAACATGGTGATTGGGGGGAAATGAGCAGTATTTTTTCAGGTGCTGCAATTTAAGAATATTTTAATCATCCCAAAATTTATTTCTGCATATATTCATCCAATTATCATCAGATCTTTTATATTAAGCAGAAAACCTACTAAATAACATTACATCATAACCAGAGAACTGCGTGTAAAATAGTGCTACTGGTACTTCCAGGACGCCTCTGTTCACGCTGTACTGTTCTCATATCTGTATTCATGATGTGTGATTTCTAGACTTTGTGCAGTGAAACTAGTAGAAACAATTCAAACTTAATTAGAAATACTTTGTTTCTTATTTTAGCGCAGAAATAAAATGAAAAGCTGCTTCCTCGTGCCCCCCCATTCTCAATTTGAACATGTAATAAATATACAAATAAAATGAATGAACGCACAAACACTTTCAGCTGTGTATAAAGACACTAATCAGCTACAGCATTAGGATACAGTTTTAATCCAGCTCTTTAAAAATACCTTTTATTACAAACCACATAAACACTACAGCACTGAACAATCATGACACCGAGACAGATTTATACCATTAGCGCAGTGCACTTATGTTCCCTACATACTAATTTAAAGCCACCTTCAGCATTATACAGCTCCTGTTTTTAAAACACTACTTTGGCAGACACACTTCATCCTGGCTGGCTCCAAACCTACAGTGACCAGAATGAATCCTGACAAGCCCCTGCGTGCAGCCTAAATGGTGCATTCTCCCCCAAAAATATTCATCACAGCTCAAATGACGGTGCAGTCAACCTGTGGAAATTACTACAGATACATTGCTGTGGGTTCACCTGTTCATCAATCGCACCGTCATTTTAGCAGCCAATAGATCAAACCCGAGGACACTGTTGTGGATTCAGCAGTGTTTCTGTTTGGGAGGGGGATCGGTGGGATTGGTTGAGGCAGTCAGCATTGTGGAATTTAAGAAAACGTGTCAAAACGTGTTTGGGGGGGTTCTGGAAACACAGCTGAGTCAAACATAATGCATGATATCTTAAAAGCTAGAGATCTCTCCTGCCACAAACACAGCACTCTCAAACACACACACACACACGTGCGCGTGCACACTCGTTGTCTTACAAACTTTTGTGGTTGATGCGATCTAAGCAAAATGTTCTGAAATTGGAAATGTGACTTTCTTGACTAATTATTTTAAGTGCAATAAGCGCTCGAATGTCTAGACGAAGACCATCTACGTGACAGCAGAAGCGGACGGTGCTGGAATGGGAAACACTGGCCATGACGGCACAAGATATGATAATGATAATGACGTGAACTGGGTTCCTCTTAAAGAGATACGACGAAGAAAACTGGTATACACACAGCAAGGCAGGATGGTATCGACATTTTTAGCAGAATCTGTTAAACAGAGAGAGACACAAAAACGGATCCCATGAATCCAGTGAAATCTGGATTGACCTTTCAGGGACTATAGGACAGTGGATCCACAACTGCAATCATTTTTTGCGTGCGGTTATAAGACGCATGTTCATAACAGCATTTCGGTATGTTAAACAAAAATAAAAATAATAATAATAACAATAATAATATTCTGAAGCTGAAGAAGACAACGATGAACCTGATCAGTGCTCATTTTCAGAGTACATGCTCTGTCCAATCACAGTAGCTGCTGCAAGATCAAACACCCTTCTTGTCCAATCAAAGCTCAGGGCTTATGACATCACTGCAACCCGTGTCAGCAGGTAGCGCGTTAACATGCAGATGGATTGCGTGCTGCTTTTTTTCCGTTTGCAGTGCCAAAGTGCTGTCCCATTCCTGCAGCAATGCACCATGGGAGGGAGCAAAGTGGTTCAGTTAGTTCCAAACCCACTGGGAATAAAACCACCGATCCACTTTCTCTTTATGCCTTGTTCCTGTCTGTGCAAAGCGTGCAAATGCGTGTGTGTGTATACAAGTTCCACTCTGAGCGTCCAAACCACCCAGATATCCAGTTTCTTACACATATATTTATCTACAGAATGATGATTGGACCATGATCCCGCTCCGTAACCCTGCGCTGTTCGAGAAGCAGCTTGTCTACAGAAAAAAAGAAAAGAAAAGAAGAAAAAAAAGTCATGTGTTTAGTGCTGGTTGCCATTTTCTGACGGGCAGACGTTTCATAACCAGTGACGGCATGAGGACAAACAGAAGTGAGCAAAAAATGAAGAAATGTTTTGTTTTAAAAAGGGACACTTTGGAACTTTGAAGGTTGATGCAGACAAAAACGTGTATGCATGGGTATTTGAAGAGCCTTTGTGAGCACGAAGGATTCTTTCCGATTTCCCGCTGGATATTTGTATGCGCAAAGCTGTGCGTTCGCATGATGATCCTGGGATGTGCAAGAATACGACAAAATTCCTGATCATGAAGGGGAAAGGAAAAGAAAACAACAAAAAAAACCAACAAAACAAAATCACAAGCATAGATTCTATGAGATACAGAATGATCCTCTCTGTAACACGTAGTCCCAAAGCTCAGGTGTCCAACATCACTTCCAGAGTAGAGATGATAACAGGGATCCACCCTAAACTGTAAAATCTTGGCAGCACTTCCATCTGCTCTTCAGTTTACACATCTCTCTCTTCAAGCATTCGTCAAGTCCTGGGCACACATGGGAGCAGCTGTGAGAGAGGCCAGGGTCAGGTGAGGTGTAAAAAAAGCTAGGAGAGTTCAAGTGCCGCTTGGAGATGTCTGAGCATTGAGATGCAGCGGAGACTAAACACGAGAGCGATGTCTGACACGAGACCTGTGCAGAACAAGGTGCAAAATTCAGTCACACAAAAGCAATTAAAATCTTAAGTAATTTAAACTATACTAGGGGCCGTATTCAGAGTTGAGCTGTGCATGCATGACATATAAATCATAAATATGTCATCATAGTAATAATATTGCTCCTTTAAAAGTTCACGGTAAGTATAGCAGATGCGTGCTTGGTCAGCTTATCCTTCAAACCATCTGCACATTTTCTTTACAGGACATGCATTCTGATTCCATGACCTTGATTGACTTACCCTGTGGCTTCATTACATTGTAGCTGTTTCTGTGCAATATACAAAATAAATAAAATGCAAAATAATAGGACGTGCTGGATCAAGTGCTATTTTATAAGCTGCCGAATAATGTGGACTATAAGGAAAAACGTGGCACAATTAATGTGATCATTACAATATGTTAGTCTCCTATTAGTTTTTAATTTAAGTGCTTGTCATCTTATTAATATATCACCGGATTAGCATTTTAAAATTTCCATTTACGGTAAATTGTCACTTGCTTTTGTGCTACATCATAGTACATTTTCTTCTTCAGTCTTTATTTACTATACCCGATTTTACTTTAGTTCAATGGCAAGTGCTAAAGGCGTGTTCTAGATGCTTTTGAAAAGCCCCGTCTCGGTCAACCTACATGCAGGTAATTTGCTTTATCTGAACAGGAAGACAAGAAAAGCCACATTAGCAGCTACATGAACAAAGTGGGAAATTTCCCTGTGTAAAAATATTCACGAATACACACCTCTGTGGAAGAGCAATGGAGCACAGGGTCAGTTGTAATGACGGCTGCTCCAGGTGCGACTCCCGTCTCCGACGCCAGCCTTGCCTGTCCACGCTCCTCGACCTCTGAGCCTCTCAGACGTATTCACATCACCTGATGACTGTCCCCTCCATGACGTTACTGATGATTCACTCTCGTCAACAGCCTGAACAAACAGCCAACAGTAGATATGTTCAATTCAGAACCACTAAACCCAAACAGCGCATTAAAATGAATTGGTTAGAAATCTGGCATGGGACGAACAAAAATTGGTAGGTTAAATGGTATTATCATCTGGACTTACAGTAAGCCCAAAACAAGTCCATACTTGACTATGTCCCTAAAACCCCATGAGAAGCATGGATTGAGAACTTTAAAGAATACTTTCACACCCATTAGTCCGTTTGCCAAATCCAAACCTGAGCAATGGGTACTTCTGGTTTGTTCAAACTGCATGTAATTAAACAACCCACTGGAAAATGCGTTAAGCTGAATAATTATATAAATAATAAGCTGGGGTTAGGGTTAGCCCAAGATCCACAGCCAACCCAATGATTTACCCTCGAACCAGTGTGTGCCAGGCTCTCTAGGGGCTCTTGGTCTGGTGCAGATCTACAATTATCACACATAATAGGCCCGGAGACCAATGCGATGGGAAAATGGGAGGGGGAGAAGGGGCACAGGAAACCAGTTATGATGCAGTGGCTGCCAAATGGGCTGGCGAAACTAGGCAACTTCCTGTCTGACACAGGAAGGTCTGGGAGCAGGAAATGACTGAAGCTGGCTCTGAAAGACGACGTGCTGTTTGGGTACGATCCATTTGGCGTCCCTCTGAACTGAGCGTTAACTTTGTTACAGACTACGGCATATCTAACCGTCTGAATCTCATCACCAGACTAACGTGTCTATTATCGGTATCTGCATTTATTTATTCATATTTAAACTGGAAGTGGGTGTGCTCTAGACAAGAAGGGGTTTGTCTGATTGTTTGCTTGTGGACAACTAGCCCAGAGAAAAGGGAAAACACTGAACAAAAAAATCAGGGCTGCTGGGGGGAAAGAATAAATTTACTTTTTAATTTTTAAAAAAAGAAATCGCAAACAACAGTTTGCAAAACAAAGCAGATACATGTGGATACAATCTTTCTACATTTTTTATCTAATGGGAATGATCAAGTCTTTCCCAAATCAGGGAACTGTTGCTTATAGTTGACAACAATAGCCGTTGAATAATATTTTATCAGAGTTACTTTAGTTTGGTCATAAATTGTTTATTTTATTTTGGAGACCCCAGCAGAGATACTGTCCTGTGCATAGTGCAAGATCTGCATGGGCTATTTGGAGTGATGGTCCAGAAATGTGTGCACACCACTGTTCAATTATTTTCCAAGCAAACAAAAAGACAAGTATAACTCTCTCCCTCTCTTCCCCTCTCTGTCTTTTCAGCTAGTTTCAAGTCATTTTCGTGGTTTTTGATATGTAGTTATGGTGGGGTTTTTTGCTGAGACCTGGCATCAGAGAAGGAAGCATTTGGTTCTAATTCACAGCGCACTGTGTTCATGTGCATGCTGTTACTCATACGCTTAGCACTCGTCTAACTTTTCACACTACTACTAATAATAACGATACTTTATTTATAAAGCACTTTTCATACATGTGATAAGCTCACTGTTGTAAAATCAAGCAATTAAAATTAAATGAATCATACAAAGTAATAAAAGTAATGTAACAGAATATAAAGAAAAGATGAAGTGAAAATAAAATACATAGTACAGAATTTATATTACAATAAAGGTCAAATTATTTCAAGAATTTTAGAATAATGAAAAATAAAATGAAACTATAAATACCCAATATGTCCCCATAAGAATTAAAATGAGCCAACTGTACATTAATCAATGTGTTCGTTTTGGTTAAAATGTATATCACAAGCCACATGGTCCAGAGTTGTTAGTTCATGTTAAATAATGTCTCAGTGTCATTTACTGCTGAATGGCAACTGAACTTACACAGGGGGGAAATGGGCACATAACTACAGCATGTCCACTAATATTGGCAACCTTGTTAAATATGAGCAAAGAAGGCTGTGAAAAATTGTCTTCATTGTTTAACCTTTTGATATTTTGTTAAACAATATTCACATAATTACTCTGAATATCAAAACAATTGCAAACAACAGGTTTATTAAAAACAACCCTTTGTTAATGGGGCGGCTGTGGATCAGGTGGTAGAGCGGGTGGTAGAGCGGGTGGTCCACTAATCGTAGGGTTGGCGGTTTGATTCCCGGCCCACGTGACTCCACATGCTGAAGTGTCCTTGGGAAAGACTGAACCCCGAGTTGCTCCTGATGGCAAGTTAGCGCCCTGCGTGGCAGCTCTGCTACTGTTGGTGTGCGAGTGTGAATGGGTGAATGAGACACAGTGTAAAGCGCTTTGGATGAAGGCGCTATACAAGTGTGCCATTTACCATTTAAATATAGGTGTGCAACAATTATTGGCACCCTTCGTTCAATACTTTGTGCTACCTCCCTTTGCCAAGATATAATGCCTGATGAGGTTGGAGAATACATGGTGAGGGATCCGAGACCGTTCCTCCATACAGAATCTCTCCGGATCCTTCACATTTCGACACTTCTCTTCAGTTCACCCCACAGGTTTTTTATGGGTTCAGGTCAGGATCTTGATTTTGTGGTCAGTAAACCATTTTTGTGTTGATTTTGATGATGTTTTGGATCATTGTCCTGCTGGAAGATCCAACCACGGCCCATTTGAAGCTTTCTGGCAGAGGCAGTCAGGTTTTCATTTAATATCTGTTGATATTTTATTCGAGTCCATGATGCCATGTATCCTAACAAAATGTCCAGGTCCTCTGGCAGAAAAACATCCCAAAACATTAAAGCTCCGCCTCCATATTTAACCACGGTCATAAGGTACTTTTCCATATGTCTACCTGTCTGTGTACAAAACCACCTCAGGTGTTTATTACCAAAAAGCTCCATTTTGGTTTCATCTGACCGTAGAACCCGATCCCATGTGAAGGTCCAGTAGTGTCGGCACACTGAACACGCTCGGGTTTGTTTTTAAATGAGAGTAGAGGATTTTTTTCTTGAAACACCTTGTGGTGATGTAGGAGACTTCAGATAGTAGTTTTGGAGACGTTCTGACCCCAAGACACGACTAACTTCTGCACTTCTCCATCTGTGATCCTTGGAGATGTTTTATCCACTCGCCCCATCCTCTTCACAGTGTGTTGAGACGACATAGACACGCGTCCATTTCCAGGTCGACTCAGAACATTTCCAGTTGACCGGAACTTCTTCGTTATTGCCCTGATGGTGGAAATGGGCGTTTTCAATGCTTGTGTTATTTTCTTATTGCCACGCCCCATTGTGTGAAGCTCAACAACCTTTTGCAGCACATCACAGCGATATTCCTCGCTCTTACCCATTGTTATGAACTGGTGGCAAACAAATGCCACGTTTGTAAACTAATATTAAAAGCCAACCACAATGACAGAAATAATAGCATCTACTCAAATGATTTTTTTTAAGGTTACATGGCAGATACTTATTGGAGAAAATGCCTATTTGAACAAAAACACGTCATGTCCTCAAATAAACACAAACTAAGGGCATAATGAACATTTGTTTTCGACTGCCACACCATACATACCTCAATCCATCACTTCCGCTACTTCCGTTGTCATTATGGCTTTTAAAACAGATGCCATTGACATTCTACAAGTCTAGTCTTATTCCAAAAGGAGCGGAAATGACTTTTCCAGACAACACAACCTCTTACATACAGGGAAACGGTACTGAAAATAAATCAGATTCCTGAGTGCTGAAACTGATTTGAGCTCAGCAGGAAGAAAACCATGTACTGAAATACAGCACCAGTATTGGTGTAATAGTGGTGACTAATACACACAGCAGCTATCCACAGCCTGCTTGGTTTCTCCTAGTTCTTCATCTGGAGGCTTCTGACTAATCTCGCATGTATACGATAGAGACTTCCCAAGTTTCACGCTTTCTTCAGAACATCATTTCAGCTGTATGGATTCTGTATGATTGTAGCAGCTGCTCTTGCAGGGCTTCTGCAGATTTCAACAAGTAAAATTTAAAGCCCTTTTTAAGACTATTATGAATGCAATTTAAGATCCATTTCACACCCTAGATCCAAACAATGACAGAGGCCTTCAAATTTATTTCCCAAACAGGCTTCAAACAAGCACTAAATGCACTGTTCTCGAGCCAGATCTCCTTTAACATGCATTTACCCATATTAGATAAATGTAATATTAACAGAAACAATTTTAAATGATTGTATTATGAAGTAATCCAATAATAAACAATTTTTAAGACCTGTCAAAATCATATGCAAGACATTTTATAATTTGGGTTATTGGTTTTTAGACTTTTTAAGGACATGCAGAAACCCTGTCTTATGTAGAAATTTAAAGATTGCTCATCCGAGGACTCTACTTCAATATCCTCATATTGAACATCTTTTCAACACACTTCAGTATTGTCTTAACTTTTATAGAACTGTATACCTGTATGGAATTATCTCACTCTCCAGTGTAGGATATAAATGCATCAATGCTGGTATCAGTTAATAATAATAATAATAATAATAATATTATTATTAAGATCTGATACCACAGTACCATACGTTGTCATGCTACTATATACATGACATAAAAGAACAATGATGCCAATCAAAGTAAACTATAAACAGTATTAAGCTTCTAATTGCTAAATACTGAGTAGGTTACTCATCTCAGTAACAGTTTAAAAGAGTACTTTGTCTGGGAAAAAATAGTATCCATGCATCCCTCAATACAGTGTCTCCCAGAAGATGAGTCTGTTTCCTCTCAAGGTTTCTTCTGCGTGTCATCTCAGGGAGTTTTATTTTGATGCGGTCACCCTCTGGTTTGCTCATTAGGAACCAAATACAAATCTAATTCCAGATTTCTGTAAAGTTGCTTTGTGAAAATGTCTATTGTCCAAAGTGCTTTAGAAATAAAACCGAACTGAATAAAATTTCATACACTGCTGCATGTTACATAATACAAGTCAGTTGCATCTCAATAAATCCATCCTTACATCTATTTTCTGCACTGCGTTGAGCCTGGAGCCCATCCCAGGGGATGCGGGGCACAAGGCAGACACCCTGGACGAGGTGCCAACCCATCGCGGGGCACATTCACACACTTCAGACAATTTGGAAATGCCAATCATCCTACATGTTTTTGTACTGGGGAGGAAACCTCTGAAGCATGGAGAGAAGATACAAACTCCATGCACTCAGGGCGGCGACGGGACTCGAACCCCCAGCCCCGGAAGTGCGAAGCAAACGTGCCAACCACTAAGCCACTGTGGCCCCTGGAACTCGATAATGAGAGGCTTAAACGTCACCTTAGCTCTTAGTCCAGTTTAACATTCAACTTTTTACAAGTGAAAGCTTGCCATACAAACAGAAAAAAGAGAAAACCCCCAATGAACACAAATGTCTGGCTCCATTTAGTTTAAAGTGAACAGTGTTGGTCTACAATTACCCTGTATCTGAAGAAGCATAGCACTTTGGCAGGCTGTATTTTCTCCATAAGCTTCGACAGGAGCACAAAACTGGATCTGTAGTTCCTCTCGGGATTTTTAAAAACTTTTTCAGTCCACCTGAATTGTTTTTAAAACTGTCTTTTTGTTGTTGTTCCTGTTTTGCGCGTGCTCGCCACAGTGCCAGAACATTCCAAATTTGGCAGCACTATTTCTGCCTTCTGCAATCCCAAATATGAAACTTATTTCAAAAGTAGGGGAGAACAGAGATATTCTAAACGCTTATGACACTATTTTAAAATAATAAATGTATAATGCTCACTAAGTAGTAAACCTAAATAGCAAACGCACAATGGCATACTGATGTCCGATTCTAGTACAGTAGTATCAAGTAACGAGCCGAATGGAACTCTGTAGACAGCCACCGAAATCCCACAGTCACATTTTTCTTGCTATATTAAAAAGGGTAAACTATTAAGACCTACGGAAAGGTGTGTATGGTTTTGCAGAGGTGACATTAGAGCAGGAGCATAAAACAAAAACAAACCCATGTAAACAACCAAGCACAGCCATCATCTACTTAATATTTGGGTGTTGATTTTGGCGGATTCGATTCATGCGCTGTTTGTTCACTGACCCGCGGTCTCATGCTACTGTGCAGGTCTAGAAAAGTGACTGGAGATGAGCTGGGCAGGTAATCAAACATGAAGCAAGTCAGAAACGTCAATATAAATATCTGTACTGACCATCAGATTATTACATAAACATGCATTCCCACTGTGATCACAACCACCTTCCCACAAATCAATGTGGCTGTAGTCTAAAAGATTTCACATTCACAGAACAATGTCTGAATTTTACCTGATGCTTCTACAGATACAGGCTGAAACTCGGCCGCTGTAGCTCAGTAAACCCAGAGCTGATATTCAGTAAAGTTTATTTTTCTGTGTTTAATATTTCAGTTCATTATTTGCTTATAAATCATCTATCGAACATATGTACATGTGCATCTAACAAAAGCGAAAGTTTCATTACAGTAGAAGAATGATTATAATACTTTTCTACCTCTTTCAGCAAATAATCAAATATCCATTCAACTCTTATGGATATCCAATTATTAAAATTAAGCAGAAGGCACATCTGTACTGGGTGGTATGTTTTCATTTAGATTTTTAACATGAGACATAATTAAAGCCATTTGTCAGAGCCAAATGGAGCAAGTCTTTGAGGAAAGACTATAAACACCATCTCTAGGGTAGATAAATCCATTTATACACCACAAAAACATGGTTTAATTACATGCAAATCTCCAAAAACTTTTTCCCGTAAATGTCTGAGTCCAAGCACTCCAAGCCGTAGTTTTAGAAAAAAGCAAAAGTATACTTACAGGAGGTTCTTTCCGCATTCTTGGTTGCAGTTGCTGGGCACAGACAGGCTCGTGAGAGATGATCCTTTGAAGACTGCTATCAATTGGGGACACGCTCTTGTTCCTGCGTGAGAACTCCAGAAAATCTCTACCAATATTTCCACTACTGATCCTCCGCATGTACCTCTCTGCTGGGCTTGGCTTTCCAGTTCGTGTGGGGACATTGGGAGACGTTAAATTCTCCTCCGTGTCCAGGACAGTGGTAGCTCTGTATGCTCTCCATGTTGTGGCGGGTTCTGTTTCATCCTCTAAACCATCATGCTTCGGTCCCTGACCAAGTTGGTCCACAGATACTGCCCCTCGATTCCTCCATGCACTTCTAACGGTCACATTCCTCATCTCTGGCACATTATCATCCTGGGATGAGCTGTGGTCATTGTTGTGGCTTCGCCGGCTAGTGGCCGTAGTAGTCGTAATACTTCCACTGCTCTCAAAGCCAGACTCGCTGTTATTCATCTCGGAGCCTATTTCCGGGGACTGAAAGTTCAAACTGCTTCGGGACAGAATGGTCGTTTCTATACGAGCTGTCTCTAGGACATCAGGAAGATCAGAGTTGTCATTATCACCGTCACCAGGCCTTAGCATGATCTCGCTTTTGGGAATGGATATTTCATAGGGAATGGTGATGCTGCCTCTGAGCTCAGTGTTTGGCCCAATGACAATGTTGCTTGTGGAAGTGTGTCGCTCCTTGGATGGAGGTTCACTTGAAACACTGCTGCTTCGACTACTGGTTCTAGAAGAGCTGGGGTCATTGGGATAGAACGTAATGCTGCTGGTCATCTTGGTGGCTATTTTCGGTTTTTCATTGGTATGTGTTGGTTCTATGCTCCCTCCGGACATCATTTCCTTCCTGTCATACTCTATGATGGCTGGCTTGATAAGTACCTTAGAGCATAGAGCCTCACGCGGGCTGCACACACGTTGGATTTCAATTCCTGTGGATGTCTGAAAAGGTTCCTGAGAGCCATCTTCCATCATTAGGGCCCTGTGCTGTTCCTCATCATAAGAGCTCCTTGTTGAAGATCCACCCGAGTGAGAATCTTGCAATCGTACATACCTTGGATACTTAGAATCAGCTGTTCTGCCACTTAAAACGGATATTACAGGAGCAGTGTCTTGCTCACCCACTGAGCGCTTTGATCCAATGGATTCGGTTTCAGAGGCTGACGAGTGACCTTCAGATCCATGATCAATTAAACCAGCTGACCTTACATGGGATTTGTATGCAGTGTAAGACCCATTTGCCTGGGAAAGACTTAACACTGTAGTTACCTCCTGTGGAGGACCTGAAGACTCTGGTTCAGTTACTCTATCTTTTTCTGGTGGAGACAAAACTCTACTTGCTTTCTTGCTTTCGGTGTTACCTGGCTTAACCGATCCCTTCCCAGGCTTTTGGTCACTGGCAGCAGGAGGGTAACGGCTAAGTACAGAAAATTTTTTATCACTTGATGCAATGGATGTGGCCTGAAAGGCACTTCCAAGTTTCTCCTCAATGCCATCTTTTAGCCCACTGTTAGCAGTATTTGAAGACACCGTTTTCAACCCAGTTTTCTTAGGCCTATGGGCAGGACTTGGGGTCCTCCTTGCAGGGGATTTCTCTGTTGACTGGCTGAGCTCTTTACTCTTAAGTTTCAGTTGTTGCGGTGAATTGTCTCTTTTTTTATACTTTGGGTTAACTGCCTCAGTGGCAGGCAAAATCTTGCCCTTCTTCTCATGCCTAAAGCCTCCCCGCATGTTTATCTCCTCAGTTTCAGCTTTGCCATTTTCAAGGACATTTGTTGTACTGGCAACAACCAGGTTTCCATTACTACTACTGTTACTGCTAAAAAGCTGAATCTTCAGCTGCTCGAGTTGGTCACTCAGCACTTGGTTGTGGCTCCTCTCTTGCAGAAACTTTTCTTCTAGCTCAGCATGCTTTGACTCTGTGTTTTTCAGGTCCTCTTCTACCATCTCCAGCTGCTTCAGACGGCACTTTAGATTCTCTACTTCTTGTGTAAGGTCTTTGATCTTGTTGTCCTCCTGCTCTTCTAGGCTATTTTTCTCATTTTCCGATTTGTTTCTCAAGCAATCATGTGAGAGCTTCTTCTTTCTTGCCAGTTTGCTACTAAGACCTGCTGAGATGTCATCCTCAATAATAAGGTCGTGGGCTTCATTAAAGCTATGGTCTAATGAACCTACCTTGCTCTTCTGGTGTTCAAGCTTTTCAGTTAATCTGAGAATGATTTTCTCATCTTCTCTCTGTTTTTCCCGGAGATTTTTGCGCTCCACAACAAACATCTGCGTGAGGCTTTTTAGTTTCTCCATCTCTGTGGTGAGGGCCTGCTCTGCCCGGTTCAGAGATGCCTCAGAGGAATCCACTTCCTTTACTCTGGCCTTCAGGGCCTCTAGCTCAGCTGAGAGTTTCTTAGTAAGATTCTTTTCCTCATTAAGGCTCAGGCAAAGCTGTGTGCAGTCTGATTTGCTCTTCCCAAATGCATCCTCTAGCTTCTCCAGTTCGGTCATTCTGAGCTGAAGACGCTCAATCTCTGCTTTAAGCTCCTTAGTTAGATTCTCTTCTTCTTCTAGCTTCTCCTTTATCAATCGGCAAAGGTCTTCTGCTTTTCTCACCTCCTCATCCTTCCCCTCAATTTTAAGAACTCTTTTTCGAAGTGCTTCAACATCAACAAGCAAGGAGGAGTTACTTCCCTCGGCTTGGATGATTTTGTCTTGGAGGTCCAGAAGCTCATCCTCAGCCTTTTGGAGCTTACTTGTAGCCTCCTCAAGCTCATCCAGACGCCGGCCCAGACTTTGAAGTTTGTGCCTGAGATGGCGGCTGGTTGTGTCTTTGAACTCCGTCATACTGATATCTGATTCTAAGCTACTGTAAGATTTATATGCTGCCTTTGTGGAAGGGTGCACATTTGTGTAGTTGTGTTTTACTGCTCTTGAACGCCTACAGAGGAAGGGTGGGAAATTGTTGTCCTCAAACTCTGGGGAGTTCACACCTTAACCTCACTGCTACTTGATATTCTGGTTAGTCCAACTTCCCTGCTGCTTGATTCTCGCAAGTGTGCTGGGGAAATTATTACCTACAAGACAAAAAAGAAAAATAAATGTAGTTAAAACCTGTGGAACACGTGGTTCTTACACAAACCAGGAGATCAGGTGGGCTACAAACACAGATAAAACACAGTCCTCATGAAACAGTCAATAATAACAAGCACACTCTTTATTTAAGGTACTACTTAAACTGAAATTTATTTATGTTCAAATATCCTAGGCTATTTAAGACCATAGAATGCTGTTCGTATAGACTAGGTATGATGCGTGAGATCTGAATAGTGCAACAGCACAGTACTCCTGAATACCTGGGGTCACAGGGTCACCCTCTAGTACTGAAAAATGTTCAACGGACCAAGCAATAACATTCTCAGGAATGAAAAACACTCCATACCTGAAAAACTGTAAAAGCCTGTAGCTCAAGGAGGATGAGCAATAGATAACCTTTTGTTAGATCACATTGTATTTCGTCTCAATCATCACTTTGGTATGAACTTGAGATTTCCTTATATAGTCATATTCACTAGGTTACATTCAGGCATTCAACTGAAGAACAATCATATGCAATACCGGCGAAGTGAAGGACTTCATCTTCATCACTTACACCTAACTAATATCCCAACAGCAGGATTCATCTACAGTAGTGCAAAAGATATGGGTCCTTATATAATTGTGCTTGTTAAGGAGTATGTCAGTGCTTTATCCCACACCCTCACTCTTCACAACATTATAATACATGTGGTGCTAGACATTCACATTTAAACTCCAGTTAAAATCTCATAGGGTGATGATTCACACGTTCTCCCCATGTCTGTGTGGGTTTCCGTCAAGTTTCCTCCAACTTCCCAAAAACACGACCTTGTGGAATGGCTATGCTAAATTGCTCACAGGGTGTGTGTGTGTGTGTGTGTGTGTGTGTGTGGTGCCCTGTGATGGACTGCAGTCCCATACAGGGTTTATTTCTGGCTTTCACCTATTGTTCCATGGATAGGTTCTGGATCCGCTTCACCCCTGAGCAGGATAAACCAGTTATTTTGACATTGACATTTATTCATTTATTCATTTAGCAGACACTTTTATCCAAAGCGACTTACAAATGAGACACACTCACACACCAATGGGAGCAGAGCTGCATGCAAGGTGCTAGCTTGCCATCGGGGGCAACTTAGGGTTCAGTGTCTTGCCCAAGGACACTTCGGCATGGGATCACCCGGGCCGGGATTCCAACCACCAACCCTACGATTAGTGGATTAGTGGACTACCCGCTCTACCCACTGAGACACAGCCGCCCTATTATTTAAGGTTATTTAAGGTGAATGAATGAAAATTTGTGACCTGAAGTCTCCATGACTATAGTACTGATAAATACAGAATTTCTAGAAGTCAATATTATTATTATTAGTAGTAATAATGGAAATAGACAGCCAATGAAGCAATGCTATGCTTAAAAAAAAAAAAAAAAAGATAAATAAAAAAAAATTCTAATAATAATAATAATAATAATAATAATAGGAATATTAAGTGGTACTTCACATCTACAGCCTATTACTAAGCTAACAAATATCTGTATACTACTTTAGAAGTCCCTTAACCAGTGCATCTTATAGATCTGCCCAATTCGTTAAAAAAAAAGAAAAGAAGATTTTACATAACTGCAAATCAAAAGGTCGGCAATATTTCATAGACTTGAATTGAATTCTAAAGATTTTCTAATACATCTCTACATCAACCCACCATCATAACACAGATCCACCTCAAATAATTGATCTCTTATGTTAGGTTTCACTTCTTCAGCTTTTTGAATCCCAGGGGACTGAAAGAGAAGGGTAAGTGCACACACAGGCCCACGGCCGGACCTGCAATAAAGCAGCATTGATTTCCTGCTTGCATTTTCACCGACATCAGCACATCTCAATGACACCGGCCTTCTCCCTCACGGCTGCGTCTACAGCAAGCGGAGGGCAAGACTGAAACTTTCGTTTAGTATCACTGCAAATCATGAGCAGAATTAGAATATCACTGAACCCATGCGTGGCCACTGAAACACGCTGCTATACAGAGAACACTGGAAATCATGCTACTTAAGCACTGCATGGGATTGCTTTTGGCTCTAAATCGGACAGCCTGGTTCGAATTCGGGTTGGAATGGAGTAGGACGCGAAGCTGGAGGCTCCTGCTGATCTCGATTAAAATTTTAATTAATTTGCGCTTTTTGGTCATATAATATACTTTAACTTATTTTACTCCTTATCTTTGCTTATAATTTACATTTTTTGTCACGATAAAATGTCTGGAAAGAAAACGAAAACCCGAGGTGGCATTCAAACACGACTGAGGCAGAGTGAGCGCGCCGGGAGCGAGTCCCCGTCTCCCCCTGAATCCGCGCTGCCAAGCCGTGACTTTGATCTCGCCGCACTCAAGCTTGAGCTGTTGGCTTCATTGAGGAAGGATATCGCTGATATTTTTAATACGGAGCTCCAGGAGATTCTCAAGGAAGCGCTGTCTGCTATTCAGCTTGACCTGCAGGCTGTGAAAACACAGCAGGTTAATGATAAAGATGTTACCGAGGCTGCCATTTCTGTCTCCTTTGGGTTATGGAGACTTTGGGTGTCTGGGTTTGGGGGATGGTTGGGGGGAGGGGAAATCACTCCGGCTCTAATTGACTATTTATATCCCTGTGGTTTACTTTATTAGATGGTTAGTCAGAGGTCTGGGTAATCCTGTTAACAGATCTAAGATTTTTATATATTTGAAACTTTTAAAAACTCTGATATAGTATTTTTACAGGAGACTCACCGCTGTATTAAATATCATGGGTTATATTGCCCTTGAGTCTTATGCCTGTTGTTGGGTTTTATAATATTTATACAACCAGCAATAGTTAGTGTAACCATCATGTGCCGAGGTGATGGGGGTTGGTATGAAAATGAATCTTGTGTAAATGAACCACATGTAAATGAATCATATATACATTTTGCTGGGGTTAAAAGTTTGATTCTGTATGGATTTATGAAAATGAATCATATGTAATTAAATCACATGTACATGAATCATAAGTAAATTAATCAAATGTAAACTTTCCTGGGTGGGGTGGGAGGGGCTGTTATTGGGGTAAAACATGTTGATTCTGTATGGATATATTTTGTTGTACTGTACTCTGAAAAGTGTCTGAGAATCAATAAAAATTGTTTTCGAAACAAATCGGACAGCCTGAAATACACAAGCAGTTTGATCTGTTGATATTTTATTTTGGTTAGTGGAACAGAAGATGGTGAGGCTTCCAGGGTCTTTTAGAGGTTACAAACTGACGTGTCATGTTCAGTAAATGCAGGGGTGAATGAACAGTGCTGATGTGGAGTTGAGGAATTACTACTCATTTCAGTACTAATCCCATCATGCTTATTGTGCTTAATGGGATTTTAACTGCTCAAGTATTTAATATCCAGTTCCTGATTTGTGCAGGTCAATAAACTTGTGTTTCTTTTGTGTTGTAGCTTCTTTGCTTGGCCCCCCCATGATAATGAATAATATAGGGATTTTATGTGTGCAACCTCATATATACCTCAGGGAAACAGGATATGTTTAGAAGTAACTAGAGTGTTTCTCCGGAGCTGAGAGCAAATGTTATGAATTTTGACTTTTAAAAAAAAAAAAAAGGTCCTTCTTTACTTCTACAGAGAATGATTTTGTTAGGACAAAGATAAATAGTTTCTCCTGTTAGAGTGTAAATAATTGTCTGCAAGGTTTATTTTATGAAATACATTTCATTAAGGGGGCCAATAGTTCTGGATGGCACTGTATATGTTCCAGGCGACACATTTCTGCCACTTAAGCTAGTCACAATTTTAACAAGGAGTTCTAGCAAAAAAACAGCATCATCACAGTGGAAATAAACCGGCAAACAAAAGCTCTTCAAGCAGTTTAATGTACAAAAACGAATACACAGCATCGTGCATCACAGAAACGTCCTCAAGTATGGTGATATGATCGTGACATATCGCCCCGCCCTGGAACTAGACGCCAATGATGGCTATGGGAATTCCTCCGGCAGCTAGACAAGAAGTCTAATCCTTCTTGGAGTAATTTGTTTGTAAGAAATACCTTCAAAAGCTATTGAAGAAAAACAATTTCAGACAGACATTTGACCTTGATGCCATTTAGACAAGTCCAAAATCTAAATCAGTTCATTTGCTGGTTACAATCATCATTCCATAAAACCCACAAAACATTCAAGCACTCGCTCTAGAGATATAGTAGTAATGAGAGTCTCTGACAGACACATGGATGGACAACCCAAAAACATAATGCCTAACCCCCCCGCCCCCCCACACACACACACACACCGCCATCTTCAGATGTCTGTCAGGGTCGTCTGCCATGGGACCTTAATCTGTTGTTCTCTGTCTGCACATTATCTATCGTTAGGCTATGCCTATGGGAAAAGCTCCAACACACACACACAGGACAAGAGCAAGGAAGCTGCGCTGCAGAGCTGGTGGTCTGAAAGCATTACTAAAATTCCAGAGAAAGCAGGTATTGGCCTCACATAGTTAGCCAAGCATGCTAAAGCAGATCTGGCAAAGTGGGCCATACCGACACACACACACACACACACACACACACACACACACACTCCAGACTCTCAAACATTTGCACGAACACACACAGACACTTGCAAGTAGCAGTGTGGTGGGTGCCTAGGAGATCAGCATGCCTGCTTGTATTTAAGCTCTTCATTAGGCAGGAATGAAGGACGAAATGGACAATTTGCACACATGACTGCTCCATCACAATGAGCAGTTACATACCCCAATGTTCTCTCTTTAACACACACACACACACACACACACACACACACACACAACACCATCTCAATCATTCTTCCTCTCGTACCTTCCTCTAACAGAATTACTAGTGTTGCTGTGAGGCTTAGGGTTAGTGAAGAGGAAATACTCCCCGGAGTATTATTTCTATTTATTTATTTTTTGCAAAAGTTACAGTAACGGTGAGTGATGGAAGTCGTAGTGGTCACTGGTACAGTCACATTTCTGACTCAAGCTAAATTGCTTGTTAATAGAAAAATACACATGCCCAAAAAAAAAGGGGTTTACAGAGTCTCAGTTCTGCACACACACACACACACACACATACACACACACACCCCCTCTAGCCATCATCTCACAGCAGGTGTGCTTCCAGCAATAGAAAGTGTGACTGGTGAAAAACCCGTGTTCTGGGAAGCGTTTCTGGCGTTTCCCATCACATCACTTAGCGCTGTGCTAAACAATCATGAGCAAGAAGAACAGATTACGTTACACAAAACATCAAACCTCCTGTTCCTTCTTCAGCTCAGTTACTGGTGTGTGCAAACAAAGTAACCGAGGCATACGAGCCTGCAAACAGGAAGTCAAGACAGCATGCACAAATTCAGACCAGTTCAACGTTATGAGGAAGAAGAAAGTTGACGGCGGTAAAACTTTGTAATTTTACTTAATGAGACAGAAGGATGTAAAGGAGTGAATCCCTTTGAACGGATCATTTAGCGAGTCGTTCGTGACACTGGGGGGAAACCGTAATGCTGCAGTTTAAATTATGAGCACGTTAAAGTGTTTTTTGTCCTCGGATGCACGTGACTCTCTTGTATGTGAGCTTTAAAGCTTTTAATTAGGCACGTTTCAAAACCAGGACTTTAATCGCTCAATTGAACATATAAACTAGATACATTATAATAACTACAGCTAAAAAGAAAGCCACAATAAGCTCGTGGAGCTGCTGAATATCCATCTTAATGGATGACCGCAATGAGCAGAACCCCGGAACATAAACCGGCACGCTCTGACCAATGAGAGGACAGTTCACTCACGTGTTAAAACACATTCTGGTGTGGTTTGAAATGTTTTCTTGTGAAAGTGAACTGAGCTGTCAGGAGAAAATGCAGCGTAAGACCTTCCCTCACAAAAAGCTTCACCATAATAAAAAGAAGGTTTGTACCAGTTAATGAAGTGTGTGCAATAAAGTCCGGTGTAAGTTACAGAAACATCGCTTTAATATAGACTTTCAATGGACGTCTCTTTATACATAATGTTCACTAAAATAATATTTCCAAATGTCTTAAAATAAGCTCAGAGGTCATTTCTCTTATAAAGCATACAATTTTAAATGAACTAACGTACAAGACACCCAGAATATAGAAATGGACTAAACAGACATCATATCAGATATTACAGAAGAAATTGAAATGTGAATGCACTGCCTTTGTATTTTCCACAGCGGAATATAATGTGAGCACAAGCTTGGGTACGTGCTGGACGTACGTGCGGAGTTCTCCAGAACACTTGGACCAATCTAGCAGTCGGTTTCGTTATAAAACTCCACCACAGTGCACCCAGGAGGACTTATTAGGGGAGTGATGCCTCAGACGACTACACATGAATGTGATTTCAGTTTCAGCATGCAATGATAGGATCATAAAATGATTCCTGATAATTTTATGCATGTAAAATACTCCACGGCGCGCGAAGTCCAAGTTTTTCCACAAATGACCTAGTGGCGTAAATCTTTTGCAATGAAACTTGACCTGGTAATTTACTTTGCCCTTTCTCAATTATGTACGCCTCTTGCTCGAGGGCTCTCTCTTTAACCGGTAGACCAGAAGACCATTTTTCCTCCAACTCTAGATTGAAACAGGCGATTTCTCACGGTCGTTCTATTCCCATCATTCTTTACCGTTCATAAAACTCACTTAAACAAATAAACAACAAAAAAAAACACTCTTTCAAAGAGGAAGGCACCGGTTCTGCTTATACCTTTATCCGGTTTCGAACATGCTCATAGCACACTTACCAGCCCACACCTTTATACCCAGCTGGGCTCGCCAATACATTTCACCAAAAACATGTTTTAATACACTGCTTTACTTTTCATTGCTTACGTCTCTTCATACTACACTGTATACAGGGTTTCCCATAGATCCGGCATCATAGGATTGCTGCATACACTCATGGTCAATTTATAAGGAACACTACAATAATACTGGATAGGCCCTCCCTTTGCTCTTCAATTCTTTGTGGCATGGATTCCACAAGAGGTTGGAAATGCATCTTTGCCAAAATGCCCTGTGTGAGAAATTGTAATGGCACGTAATTGTTTTCCACGGTGTTTCACAGAGCACAGTTTCGAGTGAGAAAAGCCAGAACAGTGAAGAATCAGGAGCATAAAATAAATGCACTTGTTACACAGTGTGCAGAACATCAGTGAAGTAGCAGTAATGAATTAGAGAAGGAGGAAATGAAACACACCACGGACACGAAATCTTGAAGAGAAATTTCTCGCTCTTCACTGCTTCATTCCTACTTTTTTCCACTCTCTGGGCAAAAAATTCCCAATCAGAAAGCATATCATTACCGCGTTACCACACTCATCCTGGCTCTGGCATTCTGGACATTCTGTCCCTTCAGAACAGAGGAACAAGCGTGCACACACTTTCTTCTGCACTTGACATCAGTTTCAGCATATATTTTGAGGCTCTGTTACCCATAAATGCTACTCTATAAAACCTTCAGCGAGGTTTCAAGCAAACACATTGTACACGCCCTCAGAGGTGGAAGAGAAGCAGAGAGACAGAGACAGAGAGAGAGAGCGTGAGAGAGAGAGACAAAGAGAGCGAGAGACAAAGAGAGCGAGAGACAAAGAGAGCGAGAGACAAAGAGAGCGAGAGAAAGAGAGCGAGAGACAAAGAGCGAGAGAAAGAGAGCGAGAGACAAAGAGCGAGAGACAGAGACACAAAGAGAGAGACACAAAGAGAGAGACACAGAGAGAGAGACACAAAGAGAGAGAGACACAAAGAGAGAGAGACACAGAGAGAAAGAGACCGAGAGAGAGACAAAGAGACCGAGAGAGAGACAAAGAGACCGAGAGAGAGACAAAGAGAGCGAGAGACAAAGAGAGCGAGAGACAAAGAGAGCGAGAGACAAAGAGAGCGAGAGACACAAAGAGAGAGCGAGAGACACAAAGAGAGAGCGAGAGACACAAAGAGAGAGCGAGAGACACAAAGAGAGAGCGAGAGACACAAAGAGAGACCGAGAGAGAGAGAGACAAAGAGAGACAGAGAGAGAGACAGAGAGAGACAGAGAGAGAGAGACAGAGAGAGAGAGACAGAGAGAGAGAGACAGAGAGAGAGAGAGACAGAGAGACCTTCTCAGAACCCGCAGGGTCCTGGCAGAAAGCTCTTGATGCTTAAGTTGCAACTTTTCCCCATTTTTCCAAGACAGACGAAACCACCCGTGCACATCAGAAGTGCTCTGTTCAAATTAGTGGTCAACAGAAATGGTTTTTAGGGGACGGTCCCAGTACTGATATTTTGGAGTGCACCGAGGTCTTTGACCAATAAAATGCTGATAATGGATTGTAATTAAACACTGGTTAATAAATGAGAACTTAAAACCCCCTTATTTAGAATTGTGAGTACTGCTGAAGGATTGATTTTTTAAATTTAAGAATAATCAATATATCCATCCATTTTCCATACTGCACATCCTACACAGGGGGAGCCTGGAGCCTATCCCAGGGATCTCAGGGCACCAGGCAGAGGACGCCCAGGACAGGGTGCCAACAAATGTCAGGAAACAATCGCATGCACTTTCACACACCCATTCGCACTACGGACAGTATGGAAATGCCAATCAGCCTACAACGCACGTCTTTGGACTGGGGGAAGAAACCTCTGGGGGAGTACCCGGAGGAAACCTCTGAAGCACGAGGACATGAAAACTCCCCCCACACGCAGGACGGAGAACCGCATGGCTGTGTGCTTGTATTTTCTGCAAAACTGGAAAACCCACACCATAAAACTTCATTAAATTGCTCTAAACAATCGTGTTTTCTGGCTTTCGTCACTTTATTGAATCACTATAAATTTATATAAAGATAAGCTTATACAGTCATGTGAAAAAATAAGCACACCCCATGGAAATCTTTGGCTTTTTTACCATATTTGGACAAGCAAACATTTGATCATTTTTGAAACAGTGCCTATTAATAAAGCTGATGTACTTGAACAAACCCACAAGGAAAATATTTTCAATCAGTTACTCAAAAGAAATATCAATAGATGTGATATTCCTCTGTGGAAAAAGTAAGTACACCCTCAGAAGCTAGTATTGCCAACTTTCCACCACCGTGCTTCACAGTTGGTATGAAGTGCTTCGCCTGAAAAGCTGTCTTTGGTTTGCACCAAACATCTCGGCTGTTCAGAGCACGTTATTCCAAAAGGCCTGGTCTTTGCCTATATGCTCATTGGCAAGCTGTAATCTTGCAAAGGCTTTTAACTGGATCGCCTCCCATCCATCTCTTTCTGATTGTAGAAGCACGCACTTTGACCCCCAACAGTTACAAGACTTCCTAGCAGATCCTGTGATGAAATTATGGGGTTCTTGGAGACATCTTTTTAAAATCATGATCTGCTCTTGGGCTGAATTTGCTGGGACGGCCAGTCCTGGACTAATTGGCAGTCATTTGAAATCTGTGCCATTTGTAGATTACAGTGGAAATCAGTTGCCAGACTCATGGGCATCTAGAACCTTTTCCTGAAGGCCTTACAGAACTCTTTAGATCTTGTCATGATGACTACACACCTCAATAACAAAGGGAACACCAGACACAAGATATGAGAGGAGTATAAATAAGACGGGATCCACCTGAACTACCTAATCATATTCTATTCCCTCACACCCAATCTTGAACAACTGATACTAATTTTATGGATTTGAAGGTGTACTTACTTTTTCCATGTGCCTAACCTGTTTTTTGTTCATTTAAATTATGAAAATTACTACAAAATGTCAATTTTATGCATCATTTGATAGAGCGCATCAACTTTATTACTAGGTAATGTTTCAAAGATGATCAAATATTTGCTTGTCCAAAAAGAAACAATTGGCATGGGGTGTATTTATTTTTTCACATGACTGTCATTTGTTGCCAACATTGGAATCATGGATCTGGCTCGCAAACTTAAATACAAAATGAATGGTTGCCTGTGTCACATTCCAGTGTCTGTCTGTCAGTCTGTCAGTCACAGCTACAGACGGCTCTTTTTGAAGAGGTGCACAGTAATAATAGCAGACCTGGAAACTGAGAGGTGCGGTGTCTTTTGAGGCATGAATGTGCATGCAGTCTGTGTATTCTGTTTTAAATGAGGTAAGGTTCTACAGATGATCTCATCGCAGAGCAGACACATGACCCACATGGGCAGGAATGTAACCTTATCATCAACAGAATACAACTTCCACTGAGGAGGGGGGATGAAGGAGGGGGGGAGCAGAGAGAAAAAAAGGAACAAGAAAATCTCTCTCCCTCTCTTTCTCAGAGATAGACTGTATTCCTGAATTGTTGAAGGACAAAATCTGATCAAACCAACTTAAAAAACTGGGACAGGCATATATAACATGTATGACTCAACATGACCCTTAGCTCCAGTCTGTTTTTAATATACACCTCTACCACAAGGGGACAACAAAACTACACCCCCACATCAGGAGCAGAACACTATAGACCTCCTAAACATGACCTTCAACCTTACAGAGCGCTGAGTACACCTGATACTGAAGGACCAAAGAACAGAGTCCTTGGTTCATCCATCCATGCATGTAGTTATACATGTACAGACCAACAATGATGGACCATCAACCCCACAATGTGTCCACGTACACTCACACGTACAAAAGTACAACTTATAGAGCGAAAACAGGTGCACACTTGACTAACAAATCAAATGGACAATCAGATTTCATCTTGGGAAGGTTCTACAAATAGACAAAGAATAAACAACTCTACTTCTTTACTTTCACAAAACAAAAGCTTCCATTTGACGTGCTTCATGGTGAAACTGCGCAACTGAAGACTACGCAGACTCGCGTACAGTGCAAAGCCGTCTAATAACCTGCGACGCAGTCAGGTTGCGGTTAAACAAAACGCTAGCTAGAAACGCAACATTGTCATACACTCATTCGTTCCCTCAAGCCTTTCGGACAGGACTAGTTTTCTTTGGGGAGGTGGAGTAATCTCTTCTCTGTGATTTTAATCCCGTGTGAACTGGTCATGTCAGTTATTTCTCGGGACTTTTCTCCCCGCAATGTGCGTGCCCATGCCGGTAAAGTTTACGGCATCTTTTATCGTCTATAAAATGGTCTGTAAAAATAACCCCAGGTCTTGTAAGTATGGAGGAACTAGAGGATGTGGTTTTCTTCCATTTTAAACCCAATCCATGGTGTGGTATCTCTATTTATTTATTTATTTATTTAGTTATTTATTTATTTATTTATTTATTTAAAGATAGTCAGTTCCTTCTTAACATTTGACCCAAAAAACCTCCTCAAACAGAATGATTATATACAAACAGCGTTTGAAAACGTCGTTCAGACGGAACTGAAACTACACAAAGTTTCTGCTCTTGTCCAGTTGTAGCTTTGTTTTAATTCGTCGGTGCAGCACCATTTTACGCATGATGCACGGGGTTGCCGTGATTGGTCACCAGCAAGTCAACGATGAAGACACGCCCATATTGCCAGTTTCTACAGAAAACACTTATCCCGTACGAATTGACAGATGTCCGTAGTAATAATTACTTTCCAGCAATATGTCCCGAAAACTAATCCCATCCGAATATGGCTTTAATCTGGGGTTTTTTTTGGGTGGGGTTCTTAAAAAATGTAAAAAAAAAAAACAGTTCTAACACCTACAGCTGCCTCAAAACAGTGACAGCGCACGAGTCAGACATTAAGGCTTGAAGGTGATTGTGTGTGTGTGTGTGTGTGTGTGTGTAAAACTGGGAGGGTTAGCAAAGGAACCGTGGCTCTGGGTTTAGTGTACACAGGAAGTGAACTCACAAAATGTTCAGACAGCAAGCCTTAAACTCACACGGTATTTCCTTCCTCTCTCACTCACTCAAACACACACACACACACACACAGTAACTCACATATGATTTTCTTACTATCCTTGTGAGGAACTTCCACTGATATCATTATTAATGCAGGGAATTAATGCTATAAACCTAAATAACCAAACAGAGTCTTTAAAAACACAAAATAGAAAAGAAAGAAAAAGACAGACAAGATTAAAGCTGTCACACATTTCTATGGTGAAAATAGGCTTGTGCGATACACAATAATCCACTTCCATGATATCCAGTGACATTTATCACCAATTATATTACATTAACACACCTGTCTACTGTCTACTGCAAAAACATCAGAGTGGGCTCATCACTCAACAATACACCAAGAGGCGCCGTCCTTTTCACCCCTTTAAATCTGGAATGACCTGCATGTGTGCTTTTAACTCTTTAATATTAACAGACAGAAGCTCCGCCCCTCCCCCCTCCACTTCAGCAGAATTTTGCACAGCTGATACTACTGTTACGCCCTCCTCTAATCTCCTCAAACCCAGGATAGTGGAAATGCTCACTTCCTGTTTTACAGTTCTAGACAATTATATTATTAATTGCAATATTTTCAAACGAAAAATCACCATCAGGGAAACATCACTATTGCACAAGCATCACGCCCACACATTCCTGTACAGCCGTTCGCTCTAGTCCACTAACTGATTGGTTGAACAGTGCTCCATGTGTGCTTATATTTCCTCGATCCACACTGGGGCGTTTCACTGTACGAATCACTCCGCTCAGCTGTGTTCACCACGGAACATTCCACTTCTTAATTCGAAACGGTTTCTACAGTAAAGTTAGTGACATCATCAGCGGACACCGCAAACGATACTTTTCAGGAATATAATTTTGATTTAAAATATGAAAGCTTGGCAGATGAAGATAAAAAGGAAGAAAGGACACCGGTTTTAACAAAAGCACCTTCAATGGGAATGTACATCTCAGTGTGAGCCAGCCAGCGAGGTATAAAGTGACTGCGGCGTCTTCCGGATCTAAAAATAAACTGAACGTTTGGTCATATTGTGTCTGAAATACCGCACTCGTCAGTCCTACTGAGCATCAGCACAACTGCGATTACACAGCCAGCCCGTGCCTACGTCGGAATCCCAGTCGTGCTGATTTTCAGTACATCCGCACCCTTTCTTGCACGATATTGCTTAATGAGTTGATATTAAGATCAATATTAAGTATTAAATCCAAACCTACTATGGAAGGATGCATTCTTTCAGACGAGCAAACGAAGAGACAGATTGATCTCCATCAGTGCTGATCTCTGCATCATGAACTGAAAAAGAAAAACACAGTCAAGTATTCGGAATCTTTAGTACATTCCACTTTTTGTCCATCATGCGTGTACATGTACCGAGGCCGGAATGACCGCTGAAGTCCCAGAACTCTCTAATGTGGCTTCGTAACGATCTGTTTTTCATTCAAAAAGAATGAAATTTGACTGAATTGTTGTTATAATTGTCTGAATTAAATGAACCCAGCTGGAAAAAATAAATAGATAGACAGGGATTTCATTCTGTGATTTTTACCAGACCGCTTCAGAATAAACATCCTTAAGAGTCACGCCATGCCTCTTTAGTCATCCACACACAGACGCTCAGATGCGCTCGACCTCGGAGTCGGACAGCGTGAACATTCATTCTCTTCATCTCAGAAACACTCACACTATTCAGCATGCGGCTGTTCAGAGGATGAAGGACTTCAACTCATTTAAAAGGTCCTCGCGGTCTTAGTTGTCAGCGTTTGGGCTTCTTTCATACTTTGTGAAGTCAACTCTGAAGTTAATCTGGTTAACTGATGTAGCATTGTTTGTAAGGCCTAACCGTAGTCATGGAAACAAACTCAGTCCTGCTGGATCTACGGTGTTGATATTTAATTAGATAAAACGGATTCGAGATTAAGGCGTTTTCACTCCTGGTTCTTTTGGAGCGCTTGTTTCAGAACCAGTCATGTTTTCTCCCTTAGTTCGGTTCGTTTAGACGTACATGAACACGCAGCCGCGCTCGGATCAGCAACAAAACAATCGGCCTGAGACCCGAGAACAAACGAATTCTGGTATCACGGCTGACCCTGCACTCTGACCCCAGCTTCCTGGCATGGTGGCGTATGTGAAGAAAACAATTTCACTGTGGCCAATAAAAACTCATTATTATAAATAAAAATAATTAATTAAAAAAAATATTTTATTTAAGGAGAAACAAATTTACATCTGTAATTTTTGCAACATTTAATATTTTTAAAGTACAAAAATCAATTAATTCAAGTCATTAAAAAGACTTTATGAATATTGAGATAGTGTGCTTTGTGATGTAATTTATCGAGATATTTATATAACGCCCAGCCCTAGCTCGAGTCTGAATCTGTGAAAAACTTCTACTTCTGACACTCGTTTGCCAACTGCTTTGGTTTCACACGTCACGTAACTGAATGAATCAAAAAGCAAAACAACACTGGTGTGTGCAGCGCTGAAAAAAACCATACGTACAACTCTTGTTGGAATATGGGTGGGATTTGGCTTCAGGGTAAATTATGAAGCTGACCATCAAACGGTGAAACGGAAAGCTGCAGATGATGACTGCAAGTTTGACTCCTGATGATGCCACGGTCCATCCGTGGACAGGAGCAAAGAGAGCAAAACTGTGTGCTATCTGGGTTGGAGGGACAGCATACACGAACCAATCACAGGCATCTGTGAGCTCATGTACGTGTAAGGAGGACAGCAATTTCCTCAGAGTATGTTACAAAGCCATGTGATCCAGCATGAGCAGCTGTTTGAAGAGATACGGAGGATGGCTTCATGTGTCGGAGGTTTGGCCCACCCTTTCCTGGTTGATGGTTGTCATTTGATCGCTGAACCCGGCAAAATCTGATCTTCTCGTCATCCCAGCCTGTCCCGCAATCAACCACAACCTCACTGTACAGCTCGGCACAACCACACTCAAGCCAACCAAGACAGCCAGGAACCTTGGGGTGACTCTTGATGACAGCTTGACCTTTACAGACCACATCTCAACACCTCCTCGGTCCTGTAGATTCATCCTGTTCAACATCAAGAAAATCCGACCCTACCTCACCGAACAGGCCACACAGATACTAGTCCAGGCTCTTGTTGTCTCAAAACTGGACTACTGTAACTCTCTACTTTCGGGCCTCCCAGCCAGCTCTATCAGACCACTGCAGATGATTCAGAATGCTGCAGCACGCCTGGTCTTCAACCAGCCCAAGAGAACCCATGTCACACCCCTCTTCATCTCCCTCCACTGGCTTCCTGTAGCTGCCCGCATCAAATTCAAGGCCTTGATGCTCACGTACAAGACCTTGTCTGGAACAGCACCCCCTACCTCAACTCTCTGCTGAAGGCTTACGTTCCACACGCAATCCGCGATTGATTAGCGACGACGTTTAGTAGTTTCTACTCAGCGTGGCACGAGATCCCTTTCCAGAACCTTCACACTAACTGTTTCAGGACTGCAGATTCACTCACCATCTTCAAGAAACAGCTAAAAAGCCACCTCTTCCGTCAACATCTAACCAACTCATAAAAAAAAAAAAAAAGGCACCTACACCTCGACTCGGCGCACGTTGCTTCTTCTGGAACTCAATGAATAAATCTTGTACAGTAGCACTACTCGTATTGTTCTCTGCTTGATATCACTTTGCTTGTATCTCTCATTTGTAAGTCGCTTTGGATAAAAGCGTCCGCTAAGTGAATAAATGTAAATGTAATGTAAATGATAGCGAGTAGCAGTTGGCAAAATTGACCAAATTGGGGAGAAAATGGGAAAAATTCCAAAAAGTACACTTTTGTACTGTTATAATGTTGATATCAATACACCGAAAACGGAAACCTATGGCACATGATCAAGCAATGCTTATTGATGTTGTATCGAATAAAACTGCATCAAAACCCCACTATATCGTTACATCCCGAATGGAGACAGATCGGACTAAAATTACCCCACTGGATACCAGACACTCTGGTAACAACCACCCTACCCAGTGTTGGAGAAAAATACCATCTGAATAGGGCTTTAAGACCATGAGAGAGGATAGAAGGATGTGTTCCAGTCAAGTATTCTCAGCATCTTCTACTCCTCACACACACGCTTTTGCTTTCTCCACTGTGTTATTTTACATGTAGCTCACTTCCTGTGACTCATTAGCTGAAGGGGGTTGCTGGCTCCATGGTAGGGCTTCAGCACAGTTCGAGCTGTCAAGGACGTAGAGGAACGCCCAAATTAATTCCACACATGATGCAGAGAGAGAAGAGTCCAAACAAGGGCTCATAAGAAACAAGGAAAGGAGAAGAAAACAAAAGGTGTGAGTAACCCATGAAGCTATGAACTAAAACAAAAACAAATGCCTTGAGAGACAGGACCTACAGAAACGCTGAATAATACAATCTCATTTAGCCCCTCTGGAAAAACCCGCCCTTACTGAAATGTTTTACCATGGCATGTACATCATAAGGTCACGCCTGTTACCTGCCCTGCACCCAAACGGTCATCATAGCAACAGGAATTCATCGTCATCAAATACCTCCAAATGTCAAACTTGATTAGCCCTGATTACATGATTAATATAAGTGAGTGCACGCGATGTGCTGAGGAACACAGCAATGCTGGATATTGACGCCAACATTTGAGAACGCGTGTGCTCACACAGCTGTAAAGAGAAAGAAAGAGAAGGCGGAGGGAAAATTCAGGAGCGGGCAAGGCTGCACGTGCCAGCCCTAAAACTGAGATCTGTCTGTCTCAAGTCCTTATATGGCCAAAACCAGAAGAGCTTGTTCTCTTAAATCCATCTGGTTGGCATGATTTGAGAACAAATAGCCAAGTGGAGCCACAGATACGGCAGAGCAGATAAAACTTCACTTGAACACACACGGCATGTTGGGGTCGTGTACAGCGAGGGTCTTCGAGTGAGAGAAAGAGGTCAGGAGAAATAATAGAAAGCAAAAAAGTGGTAGAACAAAGTAGATTGAAAGAGAAACATGGAAAAGTGCATATCAGGACAAGAGCTGCAGTTAATGTTCACATCTCTCTGACTATGGCAGGTTTGTTGGTGCCCGACGGAGTTGTTGAGAATTTCAGAAACTGTTGCTCTCCTGGGATATTCAGAAATGGCAGTCTCTGCAGTGGTGACATTCACCTTTATGAGAACGTGCTCTACCTCCGAGGTCAAAAATATTTCGCCCTATTCTCCTTGAGAAAGGGAGAGGTAGAGGCGATGTTCACACTGATTCATCAGAGCGGACATTGTTAAAATAGTAACACAAGCATCACAGAAGATTTACGATAAATACTGACCTCATACTCCTATTCAGATTCTACAGTACTAATACAAGCCAAAAGGAGAGCGCTGTCCCAAGTGTGACCCGAGGAACTCGTACACGACATGCAACATGACATTATTACGCATCGTAATACACGTGAATAAGCCATGTGTGGAACAATGAACATGGATACGATCAGAGACGGTGAACCATGTAGAAAAAGTGACTCACTACAGCACATGGATTCAGTTACATCCGTTTAATACGCACATGTTTAAGATCTGACACTGATACAAACTGAAATCGAAATTACATACAGGATCTCTGTGTGTGTGTGTGTGTGTGTGTGTGTGTGTGTGTGTGTGTGTGTGTGAGAGAGAGCGCGCATGTTTCAGGAGAAAGGAGGCGTACACACAAATTCTTGTACAAATATACCAATCTCTCTGATGCACACACAATGACGCACAGATATACAGAAACACATCGAGAGAGAGACAGAGAGAGAGAGAGAGAGAGAGAGAGAGAGACAGAGAGAGAGAGAGACAGAGAGAGAGACAGACAGAAAGACAGAAAGACAGAGAAAGAGAGACAGAGAGAGACAGAAAGACAGACAGAGAGAGACGGAGAGAGATAGACAGAGAGAAAGAGGGGGGGATAGGGAGGGGGGGGAAAACCCCACACATGCACAGAGTGAGAGACAGGCACATACACCAGTTTCTACATATACTGGTATATATTGTAATGTAGCAGTTCCTCTGTCTGAAACACACAAACAAACTCAGAAGTATAATCAAATAAGGAAAAAGAGCAGGGGGAGAAATCCAGTCCTAAACGTGTGCGGTTTACCAAACATTCCTGTCCTCTTCTCACTGAAATTCTTACGTCCTCTCGGATCTGCCTCAAACAATAACTGTACATTACAGGAGTGAACGTGTGTGTGTGTGGGTGTGTGTGTGTGTGGGGGGGGGAGAGGCGAGGTGGAGGAGCACATAAGAAGAAGGATAGGAACTTCAGGAATGTGTGTGTATGGTGTTGAAAATCTCCATGGTTTAATCGTGCTGGTGGATGGAGAAAAGGTGGAGGACAGGAAGAGAGGGAGAACAGGCCCGTGTGCATTCCACTGCCTCTTACCATGTCTATTTTCACTGATCACAAAGAAAAGAATCCACTGGAGGAATCCAGAAGACACTGAGCTCCCAGAGAATGAGAGAAAACAAAGGGTGGAAGAGAGAGATATTTTTAATATTTTTTATTTTTATGGTGGTTAGCACATTTTCCTCACACCTCCAGCGTTGGGGGTTCGAACCCCACCTCTGCCCTGTGTCCGCACAGTTTGCATGGTTCCTCGGGGTACTCCGGTTTCCTTGCCCAGTCGAAATGAATGTGTGCGAGTGTGTGACCTGCGATGGATTGGCACCCTGTCCGGGATGTCCCCCGCCTTGTGCCCCAAGTCTCCTGGGATAGGCTCCAGGCTCCCCGTGAGCCTGCACTGTAATAATCTGTCATCACACCCAAACAGACTGAAGTGTTATGTTTCCTGGGAGCTGGTAATAACCCAAGATTCCACCAGTGCTACCAAATTTAAATCCAAGCTGTTTGTGGGCACTGCACTATGGAGTCACCTCCATGACCGTCCCATAAAGTCTTTTAGAACCATCATCAGGACGATTCAAGACTGTTCGCATGTGCAATCACTGATGCTGCCAGAACGTTGATCACTAGAGTCCTTGCTCTGTAGAATAGTTGAGGGAGAATCCACCTCTTCATTGGTCTCCTTTTCAGGCTCTCCACCAGTCTATCCAAGTTCTTCTCCATGTACTGGTCTGTGCTGAGAAATAAATAAATAAATCCAAGCACCTGCTGTACTGTACACTGGTGGGGACTCTGGGTGGGCCTTCATCCTGCCATTAGAAAGCAAGCATCTTTCCCAGGTGTCTCAGCAGGTGTTGCTTCTGGGAAAGTGTTCACACAAGATGCCACCTTTTCACTGTTTTCTGTGTTTCTGAGAAGAACAGTTCCATTGTCTGGAGATTGAGTTAACTTTACAGGCATCACCCCTGGAAAGTCCAGACAAATGGCATACAATAGATCTTGAAGACCCGTTGGTTTGGAGCATACTCTACAGTGGTGTGAAAAAGTGTTTGCCCCCTTCCTCATTTCCTGTTCCTTTGCATGTTTGTCACACTTAAGTGTTTCGGAACATCAAACCAATTTAAACAATAGTCAAGGACAACACAAGTAAACACAAAATGCAATTTGTAAATGAAGGTGTTTATTATTAAAGGTGAAAAAAAATCCAAACCATCATGGCCCTGTGTGAAAAAGTGATTGCCCCCCTTACTATAACTGTGGTTGTCCACACCTGAGTTCAATTTCTCTAGCCACACCCAGGCCTGATTATTGCCACACCTGTTCACAATCAAGGCATCACTTAAATAGGAGCTGCTTGACACAGTAAGGTCCACCAGAAGATCCTTAAAAGCTACACATCATGCCGAGACCCAAAGAAATTCAGGAACAATTGAGAAAGAAAGTAATTGTGATCTATC
>JAFFST010045215.1:71975-93106 GCA_022414735.1 Noturus placidus
CCAAGGACACTTCGGCATGGGATCACCCGGGCCGGGATTCCAACCACCAACCCTACGATTAGTGGATTAGTGGACAACCCGCTCTACCCACTAATCCACAGTCGCCCTGGAGGTAAGGTGATGTACCTCTGTATTCCAGTGTGGAAACCATGAGCAGAGTCATCTGGCAGTACAGAGCAAGGACACGCTTTTGTGTGGAGTTTTGGTAGGCACTGGTCCTACACCGTATCCTGTTTCCTTAAGTGTTTACGTGTGGCGCTCTGCCCTCGAGTTACACTGAACATGAGGTTGGCTAACTAAGGAAGTGGAGTTATAAAAGCCAGGTTGGTGATGTTGATTCAGGTGCCTGGGCAACGTCCTTATTCCAACTCACTCCTTTTAGGTTCTTGTTTCCCTTTCTTTCATCAGGAAAAAAAAACAACCCCTATTTAATAAATCACCACTCCTCCAAAAATACCCAAGAACCCAAGTAAGGTCACAGAAAACACAGGAGAGCAGTTAATAGAAGCCAACAAAATTTAAGCGCACCCTCCTGTTCACAGACTTGAGGCCTAGACCGACTTCATGGGCCACAGTACGACAGCCGTGACATCACCAAGAGGGCATTTTTCCTCTCTGTTTGCTTTTATGGCAGGTTTCCCATGTTTCCTACAGCAGATTAGACATGCTCCAAAGCTGAGGGTAAGAAGAAAAAAAAGAGAGAGGGAGAGAGTGTGAAAGAGGAGAGAGCGACTGGGACAAAAAGCTTGCTTTCTTCAAAACATACACACAGACACAGGATCATTTCCTGTGGATAATCATAGCCCTTGAAATGTATCTGGTGTTTATCAAGCTCCAAAATATTTCTGTTATTATCAGGAGGCATAAACCCATTCCTGCAACCCCGTTCCAGAATTCATCTCACTTCTGACTTTCACTTCTCGATCCTGCTGAATATATAGAGGATAAGATTACGCAGATGAAGGAGCTGCTAGAAATGGCAGAGATGAAATAAACAGATTATGTGAGGTTTAGTAGCTGCCCTTGCATACTTTCGTCTCCCATGAGGATTAGTGCTTCTGTGAGCATGAACTGTTTTGCATTTTCAGGACACTAACCTTCCCGGTAAGCTGGTGGCAAACCATTTCCCATCGAGTTACAGTTGTGCATTTTATTTATTCTAACAGTGAGAAATCTGCATGAAGTGTAATATATTACCGCTAAAAGTCCTTCCAGGATTCCACAATTTTGCGGTCGCAGAAATTAACGCAAAAGCAAACAAATATTCGGAGGAGCTTGCAACCTTTCAAAACTACCGCAGATATGGATCGAGACGTGTCATGTGACATCACAACGCTCATTTCAGTCAAAGCCCTCTTCGATTCACGTGCGTCAAACATGCGGACAGCGAAAAGGTCTCATTTACCGACACTCATCACTCATGACACTCATCACTCATGACACTCATCACGCCCGACACTCATCACGCCCGACACCCATCACGCCCGACACCCATCACTTCGTGCAATCGAAATTTCACCAATTCCAGTAGGAAAAAAATTCAAGCTTTTTTCCCCCGCAACAATCACAAAAGAAACTCCATGAAGTCTGTACAGACTGACAGGATCTATAAAGTGGTCATAAAATACAGTGGGAGGAGTTTTTCAGGAGATTCAAACCTTAGCGCTGTTGAATTCTCAATTCTGATGGGTCAAGATTAGAGGGTGTTGATGGTAATTCTGCCATGATGTTTACATTAATTCACTCAGAAGAAAACATTGTGTGTGTGTGTTTGTGTGTGTGCATACATTCTTGTGGTAGAAACACACACACACACACCCTAGATGTATGTACATTACAGTCCGTACAGGATTTTTTTAAATGATCGTTGAGCCCAAAACTGTGACTCTGCTGTGGCTTTTTAAAAAATTGGCGATTCAACTTGAGTGTTTCGTCCTTTTTTGAAGAAAACTACTTGAATTGTCGAAATCGCACACGTGTTTTGTACGCTCTTTCGCAGTGGTGTTTGTTGGTAAACGAGACCTCGTGTTGTACTCACGTTCGACGCAGGTGAAGCGAAGTGGGCTTCGGCTGAACGCGTCGTGGTGATGTCACATGACGCGTCTCGTCCCGAATCTTTTCTGTGATTGCAAAATTCTGGAGGGACCGATATGAAAAAATTAATAAGTGTAATTGCTAAGACGGTGAAGTTAGCTGTAGAATTGTGGAAGGAATTAAATCCTTACACAAGGACGTCCTCATGACAGGGCTTCGTGGCTCCATGGTAACGTTTCCCAACTTATTTTTTTTTTTTAAAGTTTATTAACTGAGGATTAAAATAGAGGCTGGTGAGGGAACGGCTGTATAGCTATTTTAATTTGTTTTGCAGATGGTTTACAACATTAAACATGGCTGCAAATGGTTAAACAGTATGATAAAGGCTTCTGCCAAATGCCATAAACGTAAACACATGATGTGCTGCACTTTAAAAAAGGAAAAATTGTAAGCGTCGGGAAAATTAATTAAATAATATGTGGTACAAGTGGACTAAAACACTGCAGGACATGCTGTAATAGTAAAATAATCATGGTCGGGTGGTAACAGTAACCGGGCCGCACTGCACCGCCCTGTCATGGATTACTTTCCCATTACAGCACACATGGTCATGTTTTCTCCCAAACAGTCTTTTCTTTTTGAAAAAACAAAAAAACATTCAAATCGGGGAAATGTCATGATGCTATAATTTAAATTTGTCTTCACCATTGGGGGTGAAAACTTTTGCACTCAAGTGTAGACTGAAGAGACTAATCCAAGTCAACTTCAGAGACTTTTAGCCCTAAAACCATTTCTTGCAATGCTAATCCCTAAAAACGTGTCGCGCCGCATCGGGCTGAACAGCGGAAGAGATGCAACAGCTGTACAATGAAAGCCTGCAATGCCGAGGGGTCAGGAAGAGTGTGAGGTCATCTCCTTACACATCCCTGTAACTTCCTTTTCGCCTGTCTGTGACTCTCACGGTCTCGAATAACAATGAGGATGAAAACGTCTTGAATATACACAACGTTCACAGGGAACAGACAACCTGCCTTCTCTAAATGATCACACCCCAAACTGATGATCATCACTGCGTACGGAGCGGAAACTGACGCCGTGCTTGGATCCAGCCCCCAAGCTGCTTTCATATTTACTCACTGCTTTAGGGCATGACCTCCAGAGACTCACGCTGACCTGCAGTGCACATACTCTACCGCTGACGTCATTTCCCATGCGAGAGAGAGAGAGAGAAAAGAAGAAAAAAGTGTCTCGTAACTAACTGGACCAGATCCTAAAAAATGCCAAAAATGCCCTGTGAGGACCCCGTAACATTCCCGTGTTCTGAGCCCCACTTAAGAAAACACACTATGGAGGGAGGGAGGCAGGAAAGGAGAGAGAGAGAGAGAGAGAGAGAGAGAAAAACTTTAAAGGCATTAATAACAGGCAAGTTTCCACCCAGCTGACCCAGACATCCCTTTTAAGGGCAAACAGTTCAGATTCCTTTCTTCATTGGGTTCCAAAAATACCTCAGAGGACACAAAGAGGAGGACAAAGTGGGAAAGATAAACAAATCATAAATATTGACTCATCCAGAGGTCTGAAGACACCAAAGCAACGTGATGATAATTAAAAAAGAAATCTGTAAATTGATACTTTTTTTATTTCTCTCTCTCTTTGTTCTACACGTTCCTTTCTACACGCTCCTCCTGGCACTCGGCTGTGTGTTAAACATGTTTAAGAGTTTAACATTCTCTCAGTCTCGCTCCAGCTGTGGATGTACCCTCCCCTACAGGGAGCAAAACAGCACACACACACACACACACACACACACAGGTTTTTCAACCCTTCACAGACTATCTGACCATCAGTGGTGTCGGACAAAAAGAGCTTGAGAACCAGTTTGCTACTTTTAAATTTCACCTACTGTAGATTTTCCACTTTCTCTGAAGAGACACAGAGAGAAAAAAATATGCATGGCTAATTTGAGCTTCCCAGAAAAATAATCCAGCACAGCCCAAAGAGCTAGAGACTGCAGTTGTTGTAGTGTATTTCTAATACGTGCCAAACTTAGTCATGGTCTAGCTGTAATAGTTTCTGACTGTAGCTGTGGTTAGAAAAAAAAAAACCTCTTCCAGGATTTCTACCTTCCTCCATTGTCAGGTTCCAACTCAAATTTTTGTCGAGAAGAAGGCCCTGATTAACTCGATTAGGTCTTTGGAACCCCGAACTGGACAGAAAAACTATCTCCAGGAGGATTGCTACTCAATGCTGTTGCATTTATTCCAAAAATACGCACCCGCTGTTAGTGTAGCGTCCTCTGAAAACTACTGACTGGAATTAGAAACGGACTTTTATAAGCAGTATTAGAGACAGCTGCCCTGAGAAAGCCGTTCTGCAGCATGTGGAGGAAATGATTAGGCTTCAGTGTCCTAGTGCCATCATGCGCTGTGTGTGTGAGAGAGAGAGAGAGAGAGAGCGCGAGAGGGACGACTTATCCTCAAGCTCCTCTGATGCTTAGGGTTAAAAAAAATCCGAGGATTTTTGCAAAGCGTCCACAGGTCACAGGAGGAGATTCTTCTTCGCACTTATATAGCGCTTTTATCCAAAGCGCTTTACACTGTTTCCTTCACACACACACACACACACACACACACACTCACACCAATGGGAGCAGAGCTGCATGCAAGGTGCTAGCTTGCCATCGGGAGCAACTTGGGGTTCAGCGTCTTGCCCAAGGACACTTCGGCATGTGGAGTCATCCAGGCCGGGAATCGAACCTCCAACCCTACGATTGGTGGACACCTGCTCTACCCACATAATGTCAGCTGGACTGTAATGTCCTGCACAAAACACCTGGCCTGTGGGATTTCTCTTGTTTGGTGTGTTGTGATGTCTTTGCAGGGGACGAATGTCCTAGTAAGGGTCAACAGTTTAGAGCTCGCGGGGACACTTGGCTGGTCCCCACAAGGAAAAGCACTTTTTTGTTGCGTTACTTTTTAAAATAAAATGGCCAAAAGGTTTCATTTGTCCCTCATTGAGGTGTAGGCACCGTAGGCATTAATAACCTGCTTTAATAAATCTGTCAGTGGATGGTCCTCACAAGTAAAATAAGAATTTCATTAAAACACGGTAATGGAATAAAATGTAGAAACTGTGACCGAGCTGAAAAGTCCACGACTCAGAGGCAGGAGTGAGCTGCGGGGTGTCATGCTTTGTATCCGTATCTATTTGCTGACCACAAAGCCTTCACAGGGGTTCCAGTCTCTCTTCTGTCTCTGGTATTAGGGATGTGAATACTCCTCCAAAAGTCAAAACATGAGGCATCAATACCAGATTCGATCTTGAGCTTGGGTCTTTGTGGAGCTTCGCAGGTTCTCTGTGTGGGTTTCCTCAAGGTTCTCCGGTGTCCTAAACATGTACCAGTTGGTTGATTGTCCATGCTAAACTGCCCAACATGGGTACGAGTGTGTGCATAGGACCGGTATACCATCCTACCTTGTGCTCAGTGTTCCTGGGATCAGCTCTGGATCCATAGTGAATGAGTGAGTGAATGAATGCACCAGGTCCCTCCTCACACAAACGTTTTGTGTGTCTGGAAAAAGAAAGAGATACATAGCCACTATAGCATCACAGTGTACATGTAGGCAACGCTGCTGTCCTTAAGACCATACAAGATATAACCAGAGATTATAAGACACCTATTTCACTTCCTTCTTTCACAGGAAGAACTATAAGAAGTCACCAAGTGACTGCACACAAACAGGTTTCCAGCTAAGAGCATAAGGGTGGAGATGTATATTAGCAATTTTCTCAGGAACTAAAAGGAAGTTGACACAGTGTCACATGTCTGTCATATTCTCTCCGTATGCATTCTTTCCCATTATGAAAGAGGGGTGTGTGGTGTGTTTTCTTATTTTTAGGTGATGTTGAGTATGTCAGTTTGGCCTGAGCGGTAGCTGCTGACGTGGAGCGGCGGTTAATGATTCGCCCTCACACATGCACGAGTGGTTTCTGGTGAGCAGGCAGAAGCTTGTTCAGGTGCGTCAGCACTGCAGCTGCAGCAGAGACTCTGTGCGTCTCAAAAACAGCTCGTCTGACAAACGTCTGTCCAACACCCTACTCGGCTCGAACGTCTCCGATATGTTCTCGAGCCTTTTTTGATTTAAGGTTTGTAAATAATCCGAAAGTCAATTTAGCAGTGGAACTTGAAGCAGATCACAGAGTCGTGGTCACTGCTTCAAAAGACGAGGCTGAACATGGGTCAGGCTGTAATGCGCTCGCTCACTCGGATGACATTCAGACGTGGTTGGGGGTGCACATGGCCATGTTGCATTTGTAGTGTGAACGGCAACGCGTCCAGACAACATCAAAAGACCAGTGTTGCCACGTTTGCGGTTTTCATCCTGGATTAAGTTTCTGCCACGTTGTGTCTGATACACAAGTTGCATTTTTCCTTTGCTTGGACATTCTGCATACATTCTATTAATTAAATCTATGCACTCAACCACACATATGTCCGTGCCAGTGAACTCATTATCATAGCTCTTTAGTTATGACAATCACTGGCTACTTTAATAGGTGGCATCATTGTTTGCCAGAAACTGCTGTTCTTTTCGGATCGTCATTCACAACAACGTCTAGAACTCACACAGAACGGTGCAAAAAAAAAAAAAAAAAAAACATCCAGCGAGCGGCTATTCTGCGTGAGGAAACGCGTTGCTGATGAGAGAGGTCAGGAGAATGGCCAGACTGGTTTGAGCTGACAAAGTCTAGAGTAACGCAAATAAAACACTTTACAACCATCGTGAGTAGAAAAGTGTCTCAAAATGCAGAACACTTTGAATCGTAATTTCAAAAAACAGGAATCTGAGGCCACATTGAGCACTGGCTTAGAGACTGGCATGGTGAAGCTGGAAAGACTGGAACCAACAACAGTCACGGTCACTAACAAAAATTCAGCCAGTGACCGATCTGAGCACCCGACAGATTCAGAAGGACATGCCGCCTCACATCCTCTGCTTTTGAATTAGACCGGGTTTGAGATTTGAGCTCTTCCACCCGTCTAATCATGAAAAAACAATAACAATTGGTCACTGAAGAGACATTCAAGGTGTGAAAGGCTCTCTCTCGGCAGTCTGCATAGGATCACCTGATCACCTATTTGAAAATAATCAACTTTGGGATGCAACAGTAACTCTGCTTCGTGTCAGACCTCCCCATGATTTTATAACAGCAATCCCCTACACAGAATAGAAATTAAAGCTAGTATTAACTATGAAACGGCTGGTATTAACTAGGGCGGCTGTGTCTCAGTGGGTAGAGCGGGTTGTCCACTAATCCACTAATCGTAGGGTTGGTGGTTGGAATCCCGGCCCGGGTGATCCCATGCCGAAGTGTCCTTGGGCAAGACACTGAACCCTAAGTTGCCCCCGATGGCAAGCTAGCACCTTGCATGCAGCTCTGCTACCATTGGTGTGTGAGTGTGTCTCATTTGTAAGTCGCTTTGGATAAAAGCGTCTGCTAAATGAATAAATGTAAATGAAACAAATGTGACGTACTAGAAGTGCTTAATTAAAAGTTATAAAGGATTTTGGCCTTTCCGTTTACATTAGAACTAGACTGTTCCAATAAACTAGTCATTTCTAACGAACATTTCTCAAGTCATTATACATGTAACAAACATTTTTCGATTCACGGATACCTAATCCTGGGTAACATTCTCAAGCGTTCATGTATTCAAGGTCATTTAAACAAAAACGCTGAAATGAGTGTGCTCAAAAACTACAGACTGGCTCTGAATGCGGACTTTGCAGAGGTTAGCTTCTTTTAAGGGACACCAGGATCAGAAGGAGAACTTCATTAGCAAGCACTCTCAGGTGGAATTCCATTCCTCAGCGCTGATCCGATATCCTCACAAGTGAAATGCAATAGCGTCCCACCGACAGGGACATAAAAATATACACTGTGTGAAGCGTTAAGACAAGTCTGGACCAGCAGGTATGATGCACTGGAACTAAAAAAAAAGCACCAAGGAGACTGATTAAACTGGTATGTTTTCCAGTATTAACCATTTGTTCATCCTCATATCTGCTCCTGAGCCTGGAAACATTTAGCAAAGTTTTAGCCAGGAACGCCGGACAGCGGCACACTGAAAGCCGACGCTGTGTGGAAAAGTAATCAGTACCATGGCTGGTCAGAAACAGGCACAGTGGGAGAACACGCTGAAGTGTGTGTATAGAACAGACACAAATCGGTTACTTGGAAGGAAAACAAGGAAAAGAAACACAAACCTTGAAGTGTTCTTCCTCCCACATACTCTCACTTGTGCACACATGCCTAGTCACACACATCCTGTTGAAGCACACAAAGGTCACCGCCACCAGCGGTAGAACCAACAATAATCATTGTTTGGGCAGTGAAATTTGACCTCTGTGTGAGATTATGACAGTAGCAGTGTTGACGCTACTGATGAATGATAAGGGCTTTCGAGACAAAGACGACGAACAAACACACAGACACTAACCACATAAAAGCAGTGATCAGAACACTCGGACACGTCTGATCCAGCTACGCAGAGCTACTTGAACCAACACACTCTGAAATACATAGCAACAGTCAAGGCCAAGTACATGCTCAAACTGGTTTTCTAATTAATGGTTAACACTTATAGTACAGTTTGAACTGATAGATCAGTGCCAAATCAAGCGGGGTGTTAGCGTAGCGCCAAAAATACCGCAGCACCAATCACGCAGAGATTTATGTGACAAGTGCTGGAATGGTGACGATTCAAGCATGTTGATTATTATAACATTGAATAAAGTAGCGGTGCTCAAAGTGCTGTCCATGAAGCACAGCCAGGGGTCCAGGATTCGTTCCAGTCGTGAAAAATCTTAATCCACCATCACTGAAGCTGTATTGGCTGCTCGCAAGGCGGCCTATAAATGATGTCAACTCAGACCTAACTTGTTTTTTTGTGGAAAGTTCAGGAATCGAAAGCACTATAGCTCTATAAAATAAAAAAGACAATATATTAATTTAAGATATATTTAAACAATGCTTAGAAGATAAATCTGTACTGAGGAGGTCCATGGAATTTATTTCACAGTCAAAGAGGTCCCTGGCTGCAAAAAGTTTGAGAACCGCTGCAGAACTCGATTCTGATTGGTCAGAAGGTGCTGATTAATGTTCTATAAGAGCAACCTGGACAGGAGATCCTGGTGCAAGGCAAATTATAAGTTTGTGTGTTACTTTATCACTTCTATAGCATGCTGGAGGATACACATAATCCAAAGGTAATGATAAAACAGATGACTGTCTCTAGTGTCATAGCTTTGTAACGCTCAGATGTAAAGCTTTTCCTTCAAGTTCTGCATCACAGTAAGGAGGAGATTACACTTTGTGGCTTCTTAGTAAGAATCTATTTATTTGTTTTGTTTTATTATCTTCAAGAGAAAGTGATTGTTACGACTGTTTACAGCTGCTATAATGTAAGGGATAATGGGAACTAATGTATTTGATGGACATTCCACAACATCAAAAGTAACTATAAACTAATAAAAAGTACAACGTGTTGTCTTTAAATAAAATCTGCAAATAAAAACTTATTAGCATTGGTGTTCAGTCAGCTAGGTCCAGTGCGTAGCTTAAACATGCATGCACATGTACTGGGGCTGCTAACTTTAGAGTCTAACTGGAAAACCATCAGATGTTCAACCTTCATGTCTGGAACAGGTCAAGGCAGGTCTCCTGCTTTCTTTCTTTCTTTTCTTTTCTCCCTCGCTCGCTCCCTCCCTCCCTCCCTCCCTCCCCGTTTTATGAGTCCCAGCTGGCTGATTAGCCTGATGTAGTGGTGTTTGAAGCTACTGCTGCAACTTAAGGACCGTTCAATTCCCCAGAACCTGACATTACCTATGTCTTCATCATTGGAATTCTAAACAGCGGTGAGCTAGTAATAAACTATCCAAAAATAACCAACACACATTTTCTGTGTTAGAAGTTGATGAAGGCCCGTGCCGGAGTTATGTCAGAGGTAACCGGGGTCAGATCCTTGTTCAGGTAGCCCATCGCTACTGAAGCAAAATAGAATCTTGTTTCCCTTCCTAATGGGATTTGGCATAACGGTTTCTACTAAATATTCCCAATCATCTAATCCAATTTGTTTTAATGATCCATTGTATATATAGAAATAGTAATAATAGTCAAATAATGTTGTGGAAGTCGTACATATGCTACACACTTCACAGCCCTATAGTGTTCCTTTAATAAAACGATCAGTCTAGAGGACAACGAGCACTAAAGAGAAGTCCTCTCTCATTGTTGTGAGATCTATTCACACCAACAGTAATGTAAAATGAATTACTTCATCCCTAATAAAAGTAATTAAATGATGCTAACTAAATACTTCTCGAATGTTAGTGAAGTCAAACAGAGAGTAATACATGCTGCGTCACATTACTAAACTCAAAACATTCTGTGTTGACCTGACAGAAACACGAACGAAGTGTGTGTGTGCATCTTTCAAGCAGGAGAATCAATTCAAGACAAGTGCACCAGCCAAAACGTTACTAAAGTGAGATGTAGGGAAGGTGAAGTGAAGTATACGGCAATTGGCTCATCTGCGGTTTTTGCTGGGGGGGACGGGGGAGTGCGTTTTAACCCATAGGAGCATGTTAAAATGAGCAGCTCCTACACACAATGTGTTAAGATACATAGCTCTGTAGCTAGCTACGTGGCTATATCACAAAAGATGTAACCATATTCAGCTCAGCGAGGAGGGACTTGGCAGGGGAAAGAATGACAAAATAAAGGATGGTGTCATCTGTGACAGATGGACACTTACTGTATATATTGACTAGAGCAGTACATACTTCCTCCAGGCTCTGTCTCAGTCAGACACATCTAGGAAATCCTCATCAACACACACACACATTTCCCTCATTATCCTTGTGAAGACTTTCCACTGACATCATTATTAACGCAGGCTTGTGTGGACTAGCCAAATGTCCTCACATAAAAACTGTCAGATATTCATATCTTGTGGGTCTGCACCAACATATAAAAACACACGTGTGCTTGCCTGGTCATCCTTGTGAGGACCTTTCATTGGCATCAATTTAGACTTGTGGAGACACCAAAAACTGTCAGATATTCATAACCTTGTGGTCCCCACCAAGATATAAACATGTCCACACACACACACACACACACACACACACACACACACACCTCACTATCCTTGTAAAGACCTTCCATTAGCACAATTATTAATGCAGGCTTGTGGGAACTAGACAAATGTCCACACAATAACAACCAAGATATAAACACACACACACACTCACACACACACACTCATGCTGCACTACGGTTGTGAGAACTTTCCATTGGAATAATAATTAATTCAGCCTTGTTGGGACCAGACAAATGTTCCCACAAACACTGAGATATCCCGATACTTGTGGTCTCAATCATGATAACCAAGATATAAACATGACCATACACAGATGAATCGCTATCCTTATGAGGACCTTCCATTGGAATAACTATTAATTCAGCCTTGTGCGGACTAGCCAAATGTCCCCACAAAAACCACCAAGAGATAGATAGATATATACATATACACACACCTCACCATCCTTCTGAGGCTTTTCCATTAACCATTACTGCTGCCTCGCTGGGACTCGCCAAATGTCCTCACAAGAACTGTTTCCCACTGAACACTGTAAAGCCAGTTTGTCATGTTACCCCCCCCACGGCCTCTCTCCCCCCCCCTTCATCCCTACGTCCATTTCAGCAGTTACTCTCAGGGACATGTGTTTATTCCGGTCACTCAATAAACCAAACAAGTTGCAGTGTTGCAGTATAAAAAACCCGACACATATCCTTTCTAGATTAACACACACACACACACACACACACACACACACACACACAGGATAATAGGGCTTTGATTTTGAAAAATCAAAAGCCTTTATCAGGTTCCAAAGTCCTCACATCTCCAATCACTTCTTATAACTACAACTAGTCCTGCAATGTCATTTCCACTTAGCAGAACTCCAGCGGCCAGGCCTCTGACAACTCCTTACACACACTCTCTCTCACACACACTCTCTCTCTCTCACACACACACTCACTCTCACACACACTCACTCTCACACACTCACTGCAGAACGCTGTTAATGTTCATGTTACTGGAGCAGGAATGAAAATGGAGGAGATAACACACACACTCCGTGTCGGGAGTTGTTTAGTGTAGCGCAGATCTTTCAGATGATTGTTGTGGATAAACATTTAAACGGACTGAAAAATGTTGCAATAGATTACAGTGTCGATAAAACTAGCAGAAGGCTGAAGGCTTCACAGGAGACTGCTGGAAGTGCAAACATCAGACTCAGTCAACAATTCGAGGAAAAACACTTTCAGACGTGATGGGAGATTGTGTAGATAAACAAGAACAACACACACACACACACACACACACACACACACACACCGGCGCAATTCGGTCCGTCCAGTGTTCCGTCCCGCTGCAGCAGGAAGGCGGAGAGAAACTAAACTTACCGCAGCTGCACTGGACCGACGAGAAGATCTGATTCAGACACCAGGACCACCGCGTGAAGGAGAAGAAGAAGAAGAAGAAGAAGAAGAAGAAGACTCCTTTCCACTCACCTCGACACGTGGACCATCATAATTCCCATTAAAGAAAAGCTGGAAGAAAGTGAGGGAGCTCTGCGGCCAACAGCTCCAACACGCTGGTGTCTCTCTGTCTCTCTCTCTGTGTGTGTGTGTGTGTCTCTCTCTCTCACTCTCTCTCTCTCTCTCTGTGTGTCTCTCTCTCTCTGTCTCTCTCTCTCTCTGTGGGATCAGACCGGCACATTCCTCACAGCTGCAGACAATGAGAAAGAAAAGGTGGTCTTTCTTCGGCTCGAGTGGAAAGGCCCGCCCCTAACCGCTTTACACAGCCGAAAAACAAACGCCCTTCCCCGGCTGAACCAGGCCCGCCTCCGCCATGGAGAAACGCAGCACAGCCGGCTAACGGCTAACACTGGTGTTCGGTTCTTCTGCTTCGGAATCGACTCCAGCTCCGATTCCAGGTGTTGGGAGTCGAATCCAAGAGTATATTTCATTCAGTTATCTTAATGTACGTCCATTTTATACACTTTTTTTTTTCCAATTCCCAAATTTATTTAAAATATTGACCCCTTATTCTTGCTTATAAAAACATTTGTACAAGTACAGGAGTGACAAACCGCCATTTTAGTTAGCAACGCCATTTGGAATGTAAACGCTAGCTAATCCGGCTAATCCGGGTTAAAGCTGTACTGGACTCAGAAGGATTTGGGTTAGCGACATTTTTTATTATTATAAAACAATCATGTATTTTAGCCTAGGCCTATATCTGCCATTTTCCTTTGTTTTGTAAAGTAAAATGTTATTAGCTACAGATGTCAAACCACTAATATATCTACTTTTTATTACTCTGTTCTCTATGAGTCGAATAAAATGATTCAGAATCTTTGGAATCGACTCTCTTTTCCCTAGGCCCCGACTGAAAGAATCGACTCTCATTGGTCTTGGCTCAATCTCCTCCTAATTTATATCCTAATAGAGGAAACGAGCAGGGATTCCTTTGAAATGTTGCTGAATCATGATTTTCTGGACAAATGAGTTATAGTAGAAACTGGAAGGATTTTTCAGCCTTGCATGTAGTAGGCCCATAAGTGTAGAGTGGCTCATATTTACCCTGCTGAAAATAACAATAGATCACAGTAATTCAAATGGTTTCCACTACAAATACCATTACAAATCATCAGCTAACCATTAAAACCATTGCTATACTTAGCCGTTAATGGTATCTACTAGACATAACATGCCACCAATAGAACGCAACAAATTACCAGTAGAAACCCACAGGGACCAGTGTATACAAAGCCTAACCCAGGAATAGTGAACATGAGATGGGAATACACCCTGGATGGGACACTAGTCCACCGCAGGGCACCATGGGGATCGGCCTGGGGATCCTGGAGCTGTGAGGCAGCAATGCGACCCTCTGCTTCACTGTGCCACCCTGTCCAGTTTTAATTCCGCATTAAACTATTACTACAAGAGACAGTTTAGATTTATACCTATTCTTTCAGGTCAGAAAGTAGTTTTATACTTGCTTTGTTATTATTGTTCATGTGATATTTTACCAAAGGTTAACTTCTTATCAGATAAAACAGAAACTGTTTTGATATGTCTTGTAATCATTGATAAGAGTTAAACAATGGTTAGATTGTCTAATGGGTGACAGGGTTATTGTCAGTTGTAGCAAAATCTTCACATGCTTCTACAAGGGAAGACAAAACCATGCAGAAAACTAAGCACATTAAGTTAATGGACTAACTTGACCCATGTACGGAAAACTCATGTGGTGCGTGTGCATAGAGTTTTCTTCTAATTTAGTGGCAGAAGAGCTATTGTGTGTGTCTCAACTGGGATTCTAACTGAGAGACAAAATCAGTCACACACTGTTTGCTCTTTAAAATATTGAATTGAAAAACTAGGGTAAGTAAACACAACGTAAAAACTGTTACCGTCATCCCCTTCCCTAAATGGACTTTATAAATAAGGAAGCAAACACAACAGGGCGTGGTGATATTGGAAAATAATCAACAACAGGGTGATGTGCTGCTTTCCGATATGAAGCGGACTAACGGCTACCACCTCAAACTGTTTTCCAATGACATCATGAAATGTTTATAAAAAAAAAAAAAAGCTATAGGTTATTCAGTTCAACTGGTATTTTTTGGATGTGGTGACAAAAGCATCCTAAGGCTCATAAATCATGGTAACAAAAGAGCAATAAAATGATTGAACGTGTCATAGTCCTATCCCTGCCAAGGAACCCTTTTATTAAGAGTTTACGGTCTTCATTGGGAATCTTCCATGACTGCAGCAGATGGGTAAATCTCTGTACGCTTATAAATATACACAAGACATTTATATCGTTCATGAAAGCATACTCTTCAATTTTCTGTCTGAAAAAAGAAAAGAAGGCATTTATTCATGGATACAACAATTTGAAGTTGTGGGCAGAGGAGTGGAGGCCAAGTTCCATTCTTAGGTCTGACTCTTCTGCATGCCGACTCTGTCTATGATTTGAGACTGTGCTTGATGCAGTCGAGCTGCCAGGGACTGTGATTTTAGACTGTAAAATGAAATGGCAGGACTTCTATCCACCTGTGTTTATGTAAAGTTCACTCAAGTTAGTGGAGTTTTTCACATTCATGAAGACATGAACATGTCTGTGTATGATTGGATTAAATTATCTTGTTAGTCATTTGTAGAATGTTCACATAACAGTTGTTGTGCATTTGGAACAATTTGGAACATTATTTTCAGAAATATGCTTAAAATCTGCAAAACATCTGGTTGGAAATGTACCGAGTCAGCATGTTTCAACCCACTGCTCTGTAGCTGTTCACTTCCAATGAATTGCCTCTTTTATCTTATTTTAAAAAGTTCCTCAAGGCATCTTTGGATAGTTAAGGGTATTACAGAGGTATCCTGAAGGGGTTCTACTTGAAACCGCCTGTCAACAAGGGAAACCCACTGTTTCGGGAATCTGCATAGTACAGTTAAGGGTTCCTTAACTGTCCTACACAGGGGAGCCTGGAACCTATCCAGGGAACTCGGGGCACAAGGTAGGGACACCCTGCATGGGGTGCCAATCCTTCACAGTGCACAATCGCACACACCTTCACATACTACGGACAGTTTGGAAATGCCAATCAGCCAATGCATGTGTGTGGACCGGAGGAGGAAACCGGAGTACCTGGAGAAAGTTGCTGTGACATTCTCATGATGAAAAATGTAGTTAATGATTTAGTTATCCATGTGCATTTGATGGATAAAAAACAAGACCATAATGTGGAACTTGAGCATGAGTACCTCCGACCCCTACCTAGTATAAAATGAGGGATCTTCTGAATCCAATCTTATTTGAGCAAAACATGTTGAGGTAAGTTTCACTACTTTTCTAATAATGAGAGGCTATATTTAACAGTTAGCCTGTTTTCTGTGCTTATGTCTGGTTATATTAACATTGATTGTAGTAGCTAACATAAATTAGCCAGGCAGCATGTGAAATTCTAGCTAATGGTAAATATAGTTTATTTACACAATTTATTTGTATTTTTATTTTTACTTCTGATGAATTCATGATCATCAGCCATGTGTATGACCAGCAAACAAAAACAGACAACGTTTTCAGGCAAAACAGCGAAGTTGCTTATAATAATTTACGTTTTAGATAAGTCATATAAGTAATACAATTCTTTCCACATGAAAACATGGCATTACTTCGTTTCATCAGTTGAAAGCACTTACTTTTTAACACCAGAGTACATTTAAAAGTAGCAACTTTTACTTTCACTTGAGTACATTTTTGCTGGATACTTCCACTTTTAATTAAGTATGCTTTCACTAAAGTATAATTCCTCAGTGCTTTTCCACTCCTGACTGCTGTGAATGTAGTCCAAATACTAGCAGTTACCACTTCCTGTTTGTTCGAGTGACGTAACCAGGATGACTCAGCTGTGACAATTTAGTTGGATTCCATGCCACTGAAGTAATATGGAAAACTAGAAGGAAAACTAAACCCAGTTGGAGACCATATTAGGGCAGTTCATTACATACATACTGTATGAAGGCAAAGGATGTGCACTCATAGAAAGATTTTTTAAATGCCTTTTCTAAACATTCTTATTAGCATTATATGAAGCATTCATGTGAGGAATAAGAGAGATGGGATTATTTTCATGATGTCCACATGGTAGGCACAGCAAAAGTTCCAGTAATAAGTATACTTTATATACTGTATGTAGTGCAAACTGATCATTTTGCGTAAGTTCTTGCAATCGATGATAAGTAGGTCACATGACCATAACAGTGTTGTGGAGTAGTCATCTTCAATTAGCAACACTCCTAGCTTAACTACATGTATAGTAGTGTGTGTGTAGCTGAGCTATGTTCCAAATAGTTCCAGTAACAAGATACTTTTTTCACCAAATACTAGAGTATTACAAATTAAAAAAAAATGTTACACTGCATTTCCTCTTTTTATCTAACTAGTTCGAATAAATCTAACTACAAATTTACAAACGAAAAAATTCGTCAAGTTCAATAGTTGTAATTAATGCAGGAAGCACATAAGTATGTGCACCTCAGCTAAAATATGGTGCATGCAAAACCTTAAACACTAGTTTAAGGAAACACAGATTATGTGTATATATATATATATATATTCCCAAACCCGACACCCGCTAACCCATGTGGGGTTTTAACTTTATGGCTAGCATCAGGCAATATGAAATAACAGCAGAGTCCCAAACACAGATATTTAATTCAGTGTTAAATGGATTACTGTAAACTAGTTAGATGTTTCCAAAAACAAACTGCATCATGAATCATGGAATAAGCTCTCTCTGTAGCTATATCTGCATCTGTTTTTTTTAATGATTGTTGTTTTACAGTTATGGGATGCTAACTGCTTCTTACTAAAACTGAGAATTTACAAATAAAAAAAAGTTTGTTATGGCATATCCTGTACAAGCAGTCCATTAAATTCCGAACATGACTAATTTGTATGGGATGAAAATCTCAGAGGTACAAAACAACATTTGTGTCACATTCATGTAAAGCTAATCCAGTTGAAATAAAGCTTTATACAGTATGTCCTCCTGCATAATGAAGTCCTTCAGTCAATTAAAGTCCACATGCGTGCAGAGGCAGAGCAACATTACTGTACATGCCTGAACAGAACCAGCAGCAGATTGGAGATTATATAAAATACCCACGCACTACAGAGGAGGCAGGAATAATACATCAGCTAGAGAACAGTAGTCATAATAAACCTGCAGAACATTCAAATATAGTGTACCAGTTCTCATCACACAAACCCATCACATATACCCGCAGAAATAAATATGCTACCTAGAAATGTTGTGGATTTCGGATCTTTATCAAAATATCATCAGCTGATTAAAAAACAAATCGAGTTCATAAAGATTTCGTAATAGTTACAATAGAATTATGAGGTTTTGTCCCAGTTTATGAGTGTAGATGTTTGATTCTGGTTTAACACTGTGACCCTGACTAGTATCCTAATAATAACTAACCATTACAATAATGAGAATGATCAAATATAATAATAATAATAATAATAATAATAAAAATAATAATAATAATAATAATAATAATAGGAAGAAGAAGAAGAATTACTAGTAGTTTGAGTAGGGGTCATGTGCGGCAGGTGGCGTGAAGGTTATGTCATGTGAACGTGTCTTATAAACATCCACATGATAAACGGGCATGTTGGAGCATATCCAGGATCTGAGGTCACAATAAGAGGCAGAGCTATGTATTAAGGAATAAAACATGACATGACACGCGGTTATAGGGAAAATAATCAATGCCAGTGGGCTGTGAAGCGGCCTGACGTGAAGTGGAGTTACTTAAAGTTCTCTGAAGTTATTTATTTTCTTATATCCCATCCTGAAATGTCTTATTCCACTCGCTAACAATGTTTTTGTTTAAAATTTTATTTACATTACATTTATTAGACACTTTTATCCAAAGCGACTTACAAATGAGACACACTCACACACCAATGGTAGCAGAGCTGCATGCAAGGTGCTAGCTTGCCATCGGGGGCAACTTAGGGTTCAGTGTCTTGCCCAAGGACACTTCGGCATGGGATCACCCGGGCCGGGATTCCAACCACCAACCCTACGATTAGTGGATTAGTGGACAACCCGCTCTACCAAGTGAGACACAGCCGCCCTACAAGAATGACACGTCAAAGTTTTTTATCCATGTATAATCAAGTTAGTTCCTGGTATCACTTACTGTATGTTATAAACCGTGGTTCTCTCACCAGCCTTTCTTTTTATGGAAGGAGTCTTCAGTGTCAGTCACAGTCAGACGTTAAGGCACATTGCTGTAGTATTAGAGGGATTAAACACTTCAGGATGTACTGTTATTGGAAAATAATTAGCAGTAACTCCAATTAGCATCGCACCACCCCATTATTGTTTAGTTTGCTATAACAGCATGATTCCAAAGTGTTTTAATGCAGGTTAGACATAAATTTCCTAACATCAATCAATAAATGAACTCTAGAGAGAAACCTACAGTACTTTGGTTATAAGTCTTTATTAGCAGTGTTAACATGTTTGTCTGAGTGTAGGTTTAGGTTTATGTAGTATCTTGATATCACTTTGCTTGTATCTCTCATTTGTAAGTCGCTTTGGATAAAAGCGTCTGCTAAGTGAATAAATGTAAATGTAAATGTAGTAAAAGGACTTCTAAGTCCTTACTTCTCTGAGAGTAGTCCTGTATAAGAGAGAAGGATAAAAGTGTGTTCACCAGGCGATGTTTTAGCTCCCGTGGAATGTGACTCCAACTTTGTGCTATCCCATAAGCCCATTGGGTTGCAGCCAACATTCCCTAAAACGCACCTGGGTGAAATCACACCATTGCTGTTTGTGTCCAGGCTCTATTTACAGCACTTCTAGGGACTGAGAAGTGGTCCAGGATTAGCTGTGCTTTTTTAGAGCGTGCATTAAAAACGTTCTCCGACCAAATTCTGTGTCACCAAAAGAAATCCAAACTCCAGAGACATGCATCCTGGAGATATTTATAGCGCCCCACCACACAGGGTTGTTAACAGCACATAGCAACACATACATACATATACATGCATAAACTTCTACAGGACATTCCCAATGCTGCCTATATTAATCCCAATGCTGCCTATATTAGCACTGCTGCAAAAGGTACAACAGCTTCAAAAGCCTTGTTTTATTAATTGCATCAGTTTCATACCCACATGGAAACAGCAGTCTCTGTAATAAAACTGAAGGAATCTACTGTTAGAACATCGCCTTGCTTTCATCTAGAGAACGTTTAGCATCAGAACCACAATCTGCTCACACAATTTCGTTAACCTTAATCCAGGATTGAAGCTGTGGTGACTTGTGTGTGTGTGGCTGCGGCTTTATGTGTGTTTTTGTTCAGTTGTTGTCTCGTCACACGCGTATTAAAACAAGGTTTGTTCTGAGTGATGTGGCTCCGGCTAATCTCACACAGAAATCTGTTTCATGACTGCAGCTGAGTTTAACACCAAAACCAGTCTCTACTCATAGGATAGTGAAAATAACAAAGAATAATAAAATAAGACCTAGTAAAAAGGGGGATTTAAATAATTTGACTTATTCGCCAAACAACATTATATGGCCAAAAGTTTGTGGACACCTGGCCATCACACCCATTTGTGGGTCTTCCCCAATCTGTGGCCACAAAGTTGGAAGCACAGAATTGTACAGAATGTCTTTGTATGTTGTAGTGTTACAATTTCCCTTCACTGGAATTAAGAGGCCCAAACCTGTTCCTGTACGGAACCACACACTCTTGATCATATAGTGTATACGTCTCATGAAAAGTACAACTTTAATCTTTACTTCCAACGTTCTTTAATTTGTTTTATGGAGGTAATAAAAGACAACATGGTGTGCTGTCAGAAATATGGTAATGTGGTTATTTTCCTACAGCAGAATGTCCCGTAGTGCTTCTAACAATCACAATTTTATATGTAATAAAAAAAAAAACAACACCACACTTTAAAATTACTTTTAATGTTGTGGAACATTTCTGAGAAAAGTTAGTGTTCTATTATCACTTATGTTAAAGCAGTTATATACATTCATTCTCTTACCAGCCTCTCATGTTCCTCTCTCTTAATAATAATAATAATAATAATAATAATAATAATAATAATAATAATAATAATAATAAGTTTGCTCTATCTACTATAGAAGCACAGTTACTATAGAAATTCTAACATATTAGAATAGAAGCGTTAATATAAACCTCTCCATTGAGTTATAGTCAGCACTACTGTCAGAGTTGTTACAGATAATCAATTAACACCTTCTGATTAAACTCAATTCAATTCAATTCAATTTTATTTGTATAGCGCTTTTTACAACAGACATTGTCTCAGATCAACAGGAATATAAACACAGTACACACACAGTAAAAGTGAGAAATTATCCCAACTGAGCAAGACACTGAGT
>JAFFST010045215.1:93238-114672 GCA_022414735.1 Noturus placidus
AAAAAAATTGCACTTACACCTCGACTCTGCGCACGTTGCTTCTTCTAGTACTCAATTAATAGATCTTGTACAGTAGCACTACTTGTATTGTTCTCTGCTTGATATCACTTTGCTTGTATCTCTCATTTGTAAGTCGCTTTGGATAAAAGCGTCTGCTAAGTGAATAAATGTAAATGTAAATGTAATCTGTTTGGCTTTGAAAAGCCTTTGTCCCAGCAGTCTGGATTTGGAGTAGATGAGAGCTCCATCCAGAAGTAGGACCTCCGAGACCGATCATGCAGGTCCGGAGAGCACAAAGGACAGATTTGAGAATTCAACAGACAGTCTAATCTTCAGCTGATTAGTTTGGGTGAGCCTGAAGCCGGAGCTTCCTGAGAGGAAGCCTGAGAGGAACCTGATGTGGCCTTCTGATGTTGTGCATCAAGGTTCAGCGTGCTGTTTGTGCTGGGATGCTTTTCTGCTCATCACGCTTGTAATGCGTGACTATCTGAGTTACTGTCAGTTTGAACCAGTCTCCCGTTCTCTTGACCTGGATCTACATGCATTGAGTGTGTATTATATTGGAAAATGAGGCTTTGACCTCAGAGGTATTTTCCCAGAGTAAATAAGTAACCAGTTCTATCACAGCATTATGGGATGGGCGAGATCTGTCCTATGGTTAATGCATCTTATAGCATTTGATTGACATGAATTCATCACATTACAATCGAAGTGGCAAAGACTACAAACCTTGGCATACATCGCCTCCCTGTGGTCACAATTATATATGACACTTTCCCATTACAGTGTCTCTGCTCATAGTGCTCTCACCTCTCTAATATCTGCTGTACCTGTGAAAAGAAACCACTGTGAGACACTGTGGATCAAGATATTGGTAAGTCATAACCTATAGTGTTCTTCTAATATGTAAATGTAATATGTGCTGGCAGATAATGAGAAGTTCTTCTGTAGAACATGTGAGGAACTGGACTAAACTGTACTAAATGTAAAGTAATGTTTAAAAACGTCCTGTAGACATGTAATGCTTTACAAAAATGGTTTATTTTAAATGTTGAAAATCTACCAGATATTTTAGTACTTTTACTGGAACTTTTTTTTATTTTTAAATTTGCGTAATTGAGAATGTTTTGCATGAAGAAAAACCAAAGAACAATATTTACAATAGCTACAGAATTGTAAATACACTTTAAGAAATAAGGTGAAAATCTATAAATCGTGGATCCCTGCAAACATCTTTTTCATTGAATGACCTGAAACATTGCGTGCCTTTCAGCAGGGAATCACTTGTCCTGATTACTAGTGAAGTATCGGTCTATTTGGGTTCTTGATGTAGAAGTAAGCCTTTATATTTTAAAGACATGTAATTCACCTACAATTCCAAACCACTGGGACATTGTTGACCATTGACAGTAACGTCTTTAATAAGTACTTACTGTATCTCCAGCTGGTACTGATTCTGATATATGTCCAAGATAAAGACTAAGACAAGCCTATGTACTGTATGTGTGTTTCTGGATGTGTTTAATAGTTTCTTGTACGTTAACGGGAAGTGATGATGTAACTGGGCATGTGCTAACACATCCTGGAATGTAGAGTAATTAAGAATCACACAATTGTTCCTGCAAATTCTCTGAGTGCCGTAGAGTTGATTATAGGACTCTATACTTGACATATGATATCACAATTTATTTCTGAAATTTAGGAGTTCGTATAAGAAATAGTTCTGAAGAAATAATAGTTTTGCTCAGTCCCTCAATGTTGTCCTTGACCCATCCTTAAACATTCAAGCTTTTTATAGTCTTTAAAGGAAATTCTAAATCATGTGATCAGAATGAGACAGACTGACAGTAAATCATCACTGGTGTAAATGTGAAACAGCTCTTTTATTCTGATCATAATAATATAATAAGAATATAATACTGAAACGGATTATACTGAAATGAAATCCACTTGACTGACTGATTTGGGGTTTCAAGTTCATCATGAATACAATAAAGCAAATGAGTAACAATTAACAAAACGTTGACATGTTTCAATCAATAAGAACATTTGAATATTCGTCTAACTTGAGCATGTGTTAGGTACTTTTATCTGAAAAGAGTGCAATAGTGGAAAGGGAACAGACCGGTGATATCACTTGATCAGTACAGAACCAGAGAGGGTTGATTGTAAGGTTGTATGAGGAGGAGGAGTGGCAGTGCTGCTGCATTGTGAAATCTACATGTGAAATATAAGTTGCTCCATTTCCACATGTTCCACACAGAAGCAGCTGTCAACACGACACACTCTGCTTGTTAGATGGTAAACTATCACACATGCAGAGAATATACTGGAGGTATATAGTGACCTGCAGGCTCCTGTGGAACTGTGATTTTTGTTATTTTTAAAAGAGAACATTTGCCTTTACAGTCAGCTCTCCAAACCAGTGCAGCAAGATCCACGTAAGGTGAGCCAAACAACACACACACACACACACACACACACACACACACACACACACACACACACACACACACACTACAGGTCAAAACTTTGGAGATATTTGAGTGAAATGTTTCTCATGATCTTAAGAATCAAAAATATAATTGTGCAGGATTCATTTCTCTCATTAGAAAACGAACATTTTGAGTGAAATATTCAGAAAAGGAGGCACACGGTGGCTTAGTGGTGAGCACGTCCGCCTCACACCTCCAGGGTCCAGGCTTTGAGTCCTGCTGGAGCCATGTGTGTGTGGAGTTTGCGTGTTCTCCCCATGCTGCAGGTGTTTCCTCCGGGTACTCCGGTTTCCTCCCCCAGTCCAAACACATACATGCTAGGCTGATTGGTGTGTCTGAAGTGTCCGTAGTGTATGAATGTGAGTGTGTGTGTGATTGTGCCCTGTGATGGATTGGCACCCTGTCCAGGGTGTACCCCGCCTTGTGCCCCATGCCTCCTGGGATAGTCTCCAGGTTCCCTGTGACCCTGATAAAGGGAGTAAGCGGTAGAAGATGGATGGATGGATGGATGGATATTGAGAAAAGCAGGAGTTAAGTGTGCAGCTTCGGAGTGAACTCCTTTAATACTGTTTAAAAATCATCTAAGGGAAATTCCTCAAGAAATCCGCTGAGGAAACGCCAAGAACACATTTCTGGAAATTCTAGGCGAAAAGCGCGTCTACTTTGAAGATGCTAAAATACTAAATTATTTTGATTTACATAATTCCGATAGTTCCATTTGTTTTATTCCAGAGTTTTAATGACTTTATTATTCTAAAATGTGGAAATTAAAAATAAAGAATGAGTGTGTCTTAACTTTTGACCGGTAGTGTGTGTATATATTTATATAACCTGTTTCTTCGTGGATAACAGGCTGACAGATTAGACATAACAACATATGGGCTCTTGAGTAATTGTATACCTGGTTCTTTAAAGACCAAATACAACTGAGAAGATTGCTTTAAGCTCTACAAGCAATCCCTTGAGGAACATTTTTTGTGTAGCGACACCTGTTAATGATCTGAATCATCTGCTGATGCATTGTGTAATGTGTGAATTACCCAGAAATGTGCCACACCTCTGGGCACTGTGCTCTGGAATTTCTCATCATGACTGGAACGCTTCCTGATCTCATGTTTCCTTTTTAACCAGCAGCTATAACTTTTGCTTATCCTCTGAGCGTGTGATGCAACGCATTTTACTTTTGAGACTACTGTAAACCTGTAAAAATGACTTGCTATATTATAATAATCAATGAAAATCACAGTTATCACAGTGCCAATATATAATCTATGACAGAAAATCTATTGTTATCTATTATTATTAAGTGACAGTAAGTGTTATAGAGGAAAAAGTCTCGTGTGAATATTGTATTTAGAATATTTCGGGCATTGCACACAAACTCTTAAGCAGTCTTCGTTTGTCTGCACTACGAGAACCCTTAAACTTTCGATGTAGAACCCTGCTTCATAGTGTTTCCTTAACAGATAGGATGTCCAAGTAGAACTCTTTTTAGGTGGCCTTAATCATCCAATAAACCTTTAAAGAACCCTCAAAACACTGTTATCTTCTCTAAGAGGGTAGTTAAGAGGGTGTGTAGGATTTGTAATACACCTGACTGCAAAATCCATGGCACTTTCCATTCAGTGAAAATGTGTTGAGATTGCAGCAGTCAGGGGCGGTTGTGGCGCAGGTGGTAGAGCGGGTTGTCCACTCATCATAGGGTTGGCGGTTCGATTCCCCGGGTGATCCCATGCCGAAGTGTCCTTGGTCAAGACACTGAACCCTAAGTTGCCCCCGATGGCAAGCTAGTGCCTTGCATCTGCTACCATTGGTGTGTGTGTGTGTCTGTGTGTGTGTGTGTGTGTGTGTGTGTGTGTGTGTGTGTGTGTGAATGGGTGAATGAGGCACAGTGTAAAGCGCTTTGGATAAAAGCCAGTAATAATGTCATGTGAACTGAGATGTGGAAGCCTCTGATGGCTCACAGAATTAAGTAATTGTGGGGAAACTCCAGCTCACTCATGATGCACTCAATCCTGTATTACGCAATCCACCCTTGAACAGACATTTATTTGGCTTGTGTTACTTGCCACCTTGTAAACAAGATGTTGTTAAAGAATAAATACTCTCACAGAAAACTCACATAACATATTGAAATGCACTTTCAAACCTATTTCACATGGAATCACACATTACTCACATTCAAATCCAACATGTCCAACACCATCCATCCTCAACCGCTTATCCGCATGTCCAACACGCTTCATCAAAATTTGCAACAATTCCTCTATAAAATGAAGACATGTGATGAATATTTTGAGCCTGAACATATTGGGTTGCTCTGTAGTTCTTCACAAATGGTGTTGGTGTATAAACTTACGGTATATTTAGAAAATGAATACCCCAGGAAATCAGGAAAAAGTCAAACTCAGGACTTGGAGGACTCAGGCCAAGGCTGGACATTTGTTTGCATTTATTTTAAAATGGACTCCACAACACATGTTTTTGAGAGAACATGCTCTTGGAGTGATGGGTAGATATGTAGTTTCTTATATTGTTAGAGTAGAAATCTGCATATAATGTTTTAATTTATAATTTTAAATTATTCAATCATTTTGCCAATCATTAAGTAAGAGTAGCTGAACCAGGAACCAAGGAACAATGACATACTGTATATGTCTTACAACCAGCAGGTATTGTTGCTGGTTTGGTTTGATCTTGAGCTCGAGTCGTAGTCTGTGTACTTTTTCTGTGCATGTTCTTCCCATGTTTCTGTGTGGTTCTTCAAGGATTTCCACTTTCTTCCCACCTCCCAAAAATGTGTATGTTCATCGTGGTCTATGATGGACTGCTGCCCCAATCAGGATGTAATGCAGGGTGTTCTCGGCATAGGCTCCAGACTCACTGTGACACAGGACAACTTCCTGTTCTTGGAGATCTTCCATCCTGAAGACTTTAGCTTCAACCATAATAGTGCCCACCTGTCCATCTAATCATTGCCTTAAGAAGTTATTGATAAACTAAAACAGGTGTGTTAGATTTTGGTTGGAGATGAAACCTGCAGGAAAGTAGATCTCACGGAAGAGGGATGGTGACCAGTGCTTTACACGCTTAGGAATTTCAATCTGCTTTTCGCATTTGGAGATGGTTCAAAGTAGAAACCAAAAAACAAGTAGGTAGTAAAGCAATTTACATACTCGAGAACTGTTGAGGAATCATTTTTTCCCTTCCAAAAGTGTGGTAGTAGATCTTGACCACTGGAGTTTATCTAGTTATAAAAATAGGAGAGCGAGAATTTGAATTTCGAAGCTAGGAAATCCATCTCATCACATATCCTGCACTTTATATAGCATGGGAACAGAACTATAGACTTCTCTCTGTAAAGAATGGACTGTATTTGAGAAATCACTGTCTGTTGTGATTCTTGCCAATTTGAAGTAATAAAGAAAAAAAAAACACAACAGAAAATAGAAGAGAGAGAAGGAAAGGGAGAACTTCTTATTTTTTGTCTTGTGTGACTTTTTATATACTTAAAAGATCACATACTGAATGAAATGTCTTTTTCAGATGCTTTCAACAGAGCCTCCTGTCAGCGGGTTCACTTCAGAGAACTTCAACAACTCCCAAAACAACATTTTCCTGGACTCAGAATTCCGCTACAAACTCTTCCCCGCTTTCTACGGCGTGGTGTTTATAATCGGGCTGGTAGCGAATGCGTATGTCCTCTATGTCCTGCATCACATGCGAGAGTCCAGAGCCATGAATGAGATGCGCATCTACATGACCAACCTGACTGTAGCGGACCTGCTTTTCGTCTGTGTGCTTCCCTTCTGGATTAGCTATTATTGTCATCATGGCAACTGGATCTACTCAGACACTCTGTGCAGCATTAGTGGCTCGCTGTTCTTCGTCAACACCTACTGCTCTGTCCTCTTCCTCACTGTCATCAGCGTCAATCGTTACTGGGCTGTGACTCAGCCTCTGGTGGCCGCTTCCACCGACTGCTGGAAGCGTGGCGTCATTATCTCAGTAATGGTCTGGGTGGTAACCCTGGCAGCGGCAGCCTATCAGCTTGCTACACCCGGCATTCAGGAAGACAAGAATGCAGTAGGTGGCATCATCTTACGATGCTTCGAGGGCTACCAAAACAATAACTCCAAATCTAAGCTCCCTGTTGTTGTTATCCACTTCATCATCATTGGCCTGTTCTTTACAGTCTTCCTCCTTGTGGTGTTGTGCAATGTGCGCATCGCTTGCACCCTCCTAGCACAGCCCATTAGTCGGCCACGACCCAGTACAGGAAGACGGCCACAGGGTACCAAACGACGTGCCTTGCGGATGCTGTGCGCTGTTGTAGGTGTGTTTGTTGTTTGTTTTGTTCCTCATCATGTGGTCCAGGGACCCTGGACACTGGCCGTATTGAAGATGACCGACTGGAGTGAGGAAACCCGGCAGTTTCTGAACGACGCCCACCAAGTCACGCTGCTCCTCATGGGGTTGAACTGCATCCTGGACCCAATTGTATACTGCTTTTCCACCAGAAAGTTTCGCATGTACATCCAGAGTCACCTGAAGAAAGTGAAGCACGGGAAAAACTGCTCCACCCACACCAGCACCACGGGTTTGTCTGTGAAAATCAAGAATCAGTGTGAAGAGCTGAGTGTCTTTGAAGAGAAATAGCAGAGATTTGAAAGACCTCAAACAAACTTTCATGGCATGTTTATGGTCTGGGACATCTAGCAAAGACTTGGCATTTTCAGATGAGGTGTAAAAATGAACCTTCATCTGGAATAGAAGGAATTTCACATTTTTATCCAGAAGGTAGAAACAAATTCCCAATGGCATCATTATCAGCAGGTAGTCGAACAGCATTGTGGGTAATGTAACAAACTATTAAACAAAGTGAAAAAAAGCATGTCCATGAAAGAAGTTTAAATTGAGAACACCAACTCAGTATTTCTGTACAAACTAAGTCTTGGACATTATTGAAGATAACATGTTAATTATAAAGACTCATGTTTGTAAGTGAATTATGGGTAATTTCATCATTATCTGTGCACCGACCAAAAGAAATTCCAGGATTTCCTAGACCTGGAAATGGTGTTTGAACCCATCATTATTTCAGCATGTAAAAGATCAGTCATTGTAGCTTGTTCTGGACTTTCCCTGTACTCTGAATTTCATAATGGTGTCTTCTTGGGTAAGTTTTGTGTTCCTTAAAAGAGAGGAAGTACAAGGTCTTGTGTTCTGTGGTTCACATCACTAGTGCTCTCCCATGTTTTCATTTTTTTCCATCAGATAAATGTAAAGACCTTAACTCTTTAAATCGGTCGATTTTACAGCAGTGAAAGCAGAAATTTGTAAAGAGAGCAGTTCAGGGTGGGGACCGGGAATCATTGTGGATCATGCATGTTTGTGGGTTTGTCACGGAGTTTGCCGTGGATGGATCTTCAAGCAGGATGATGGTCCAAAACATAACAACACAAAAATGGTTTACTGACCACAAAATCAAGGTCCTGTCATGACCAGCCCGGTCCCCTGACCTGAACCCATAGAAAATCTGTGGGCAAACTGAGGAGGAGATTCCACCAGCGTGGACCTCAACATTTTAAGGATCTGGAGAGATTCTGTATGGCGGAACAGTCTCAGATCTCTCGCCATGTATTCTCCAACCTCATCAGGTGTTATAGGAGAAGACTCAGAGCTGTTATCTTGGTGAAAGGAGCTAGCACAAAGTATTGACTAAAAGAAGGGTGCCATTAATTGTGGCAATCATATATTTAACAAATATATATATATATATATATATATATATATATATATATATATATATATATATATAACCTGTGTTTTGTTTGTAATTGTTTGATATCCAGAAGAGAATAGTATTTTTGTGATTTTTTAAAGAAAAGATCAAAAGGTTAAACAATATTATACCAAGGGTGCCAATATTAATGGAGGGCATTGGATATGATGTTTGTGTCTGTAGTTATGGAAACAGCCAGCTGAGCTTAACACCACTGAGATGTACTTTATTGTTTGTAATATTCCTGCATTTGGGTTATGATGTCGTACTGGATGTCGTGCCACATTAAGTCCACATTATCCACGCGTGATAACGAGTGCCGCTCGTGTTACCTCATCAGTGCTTTATTTTTTGGTGCAAATGTAAATATATTATTACTATATTATTAAAGTAATATAATATATTTTGCTTAAGGGGCACACAGTGGCTTAGTGGTCAGTACATTCGCCTCACACCTCCAGGGTCGGGGGTTCGATTCCCGCCGTGGCTCTGTGTGGGCGGAGTTTGCATGTTCTCCCCGTGCTGCGAGGGTTTCCTCCGGGGACTCTGGTTTCCTCCCCCAGTCCAAAGACATGCATGGTAGGCTGATGGGCGTGTCCAAAGTGTATGAATGGGTGTGTGAGTGTGTGTGAGTGTGTATGTGATTGTGCCCTGCGATGTACTGGCACCCTGTCCAGGGTGTAACCCCGCCTTGTGCCCCACGGTCCCTGGGATAGGCTCCAGGTTCCCTGTGACCCAGTAGGATAAGCGGTGTAGAAGATGGAAATGATGGATATTTGTTTAAGCTTTATTGTTTTTTTATTTGTAGTGTATATGAATTTTATGTGTGCAGATTCTTTTTCTTAATAAAGTCTCAATGCACGTAGATGTTAGATAAACAGTCTAAACCAGTTTAGTTTGGCTGATTTGTTCTTTTATGTATGAGATGTTATTAACAGTGTTGAAACTATGCCATGATGACATTTAGCCCTAGCTTCCATGTGAGTCATAAGAAGTGTTGAAAAACACTTTACATCCTCAATACATTTTTATTGCATAAATTAAAAGATAAAAGTTAAGCACAGACAAACTGGCAATATTTTGTATAATAATGTGAATAATGTGTTAAAATAATGAGTTTATATATAGTCTCTTATTTGTTGAGCTTTGCATGTCCAGCAGTCAAACCCATGAAATTACATTTAAAATACTCTCAATATATTTTTTTAATTCTTTGAAAAATTTTCCCTAATAAATCTACTAATGTTTTAATGAAATGATATCACAGTTATAATTATAAGTACATTAAAAGATTTCACTGTGTGTACATCATGAATGTACACGTTTTTGTTTATAATCCAAAAAAAGGAAAAAATGAATGGAAAATGTTTGCACATTAAATAAAAGGAAGGAAATGTTCATGCTGTACCACACATCAGAAGCACAACACACACTGACTTGAGTACACATGTTACTGTTGAAGCAATAATTCACTTGAGTAATAGAGAGAAGAAGTTGGGTAAGAGGAAGTAGAAATATTTCTAAGATAAGAAATATATTATCACTACATGATGCAGAGATATTAATTCATGCTTTCGTTACCTCTAGATTAGATTACTGTAATGCCGTACTGTCTGGATGTTCCAGTAGAAACAAAAAGAAACTCCAGTTACTATTATTAACTAAACGGTCTCACACCACGGTTTTTTGGTCTTCTATGATCCGCCACGGCCACTTAGATCAAAAGATGCAGGATATTTGTTGGTACCTCGAATAGTTAAGGCTACAGCAGGGGGAGGAGCTTTCTCTTATAGAGCGCCACAGTTATGGAACAGTCTTCCATTTAGTGTTCGGGACTCAGACACAGTCTCAGTGTTTAAGTCTAGACTTAAAACGTATTTATTCTCTCTAGCCTACCCTGACTAGACTTTCTATTATGCTTAATCCCAGTCTTAACAATCTTTTCTCTCCCTCTCTCCTTCTGCTGAGCTACACATGAGTTTATGGAGATACTAGAGATCCTGATCCTTTCTGCTCTCCCTTCTGAGTCTGGTTCCTCTCAAGGTTTCTTCCTCTTAAACATCTTAGGGAGTTTTTCCTTGCCATTGTCTCCACTCAGTGGTTCACTCAGTTGGGATAATTTCTCACTTTTACTGTGTGTGTACTGCGTTTGTATATTTCTGTAAAGAGGCTTCGAGACAATGTCTGTTGTAAAAAGCGCTATACAAATAAAATTGAAATGAATTGAAATATGTAATTTGAAACAAAAAAAGTACTTGAGTAAATGTTTTTACAAATTACTGTCTCCATTTGACACATTTGTCAATTATATCACCAGAACATAAAGAAAGTGACTAGATGACTAGTTGAATAGTGAAATAACTGGGTAGTTAACGTAGCCAAATACTGCCGGGGGTTTTGTTTGTTTTTTTAAATTAGCTAGCTCATTTTACTTCACACACGTTTCTGCCTACATGGTTAGCTATCTCTAAAAAGATGCTACTTACACATAATCCTGGGTGTTAAGTATAGGCTGTAGCAGCACTTTGATATATTTTACTCAACAGACGATCACTACTGAACGCTGAAATGACATTTTACATTGAATACAGAGATTTCATAAAGTAAAACATGAAAAGATCTGGCTAGCTAGTCTTGCACACTCAGCTAGCTAAGTATCACACTTAACATGGCTGAGAAATTAGACCAAGGATACTTATCTGTCTCCAATGGCTCAGACGTTGCTGCAACTGAGTAAAAATTTGGTACCTGAAGTGGAGACTTTCAGCAGGAAACAGCTTTATTTTGATTGGCTCTCCAAATTGAATTCCTTAAAATTTACAAATATTGTATTTTGCTTACAGTCTTTTGTTAATAAATGCAAAGTAAAAGTACTAGGATTTAATTATACTGAAGTTTGGTTCATTTTGTTAAATTAGACTTGATCTTGAGTATTCGTTCCAGGCCCGGATTAAGAATTCAGAGGCCCCTGGGCACAATGTCTTGTAGAACTACAATGACTACTCCCCCAGTCCACTCGGTTCAGCGCTGGGTTAAGACAGCTCGGGCTTTCCATCCCTGGGCCCGGGCCCATAATTCCCATTGGATAATCTGGCCCAGGTTCCAACCGAGTTATTAAACATTTGTCTAAGTAGAATATTTAATCAAATGATATAAACAAACAAATAAATAAAGGGGGATGCAGACATTTGCACTTCACTGTATTTCACTTCAATGAGAACCCCAATGTGCTCCTATAAAACTCAGTTGTTATTGCTATCTCTATATCTCTTAATGCCTCATATTTTCTCAGTAAAACCACAGTTGCATTAAGTGTTAGCATGTTTATTAATGTGGACTCTTTTGTATCCTCATGTTTCAAAATGCAGAAAGAGGAAGGGTAAAAGTCGACTTTGCTAATGTGTTAAAAGAGGACAGATTAAGCAAGACCGCTCTTGAGCCACATATTTTCTGCTGATTTTTGTTTTTTTTAAAATTGAGTTCAAGCTGTTCCTGCGCTGATGCAGTGAACTAAAAAGAGTCTTCAGTTTAATTACAAAACAACAACCCCCCCCCCACATTGCAAATCAGGTTCATTGTAAAAATGTACAAACTTTCAGCTATCTGTGACAAACAAATCAAACAAAAGCAATTGGGTGGATGGGTGGATGGATGGGTGGATGGATGGGTGGATGGATGGATGGTTGGATGGGTATTTGGATGGGTGGATGGTTGGATGGGTGGATGGGTGGATGGATGGGTGGATGGGTGGATGGATGGGTGGGTGGATGGGTGGATGGGTGGATGGATGGGTGGATGGATGGATGGATGGGTGGATGGATGGGTGGATGGGTGGATGGATGGATGGATGGATGGATGGATGGATGGATGGATGGATGGGTGGATGGATGGTGGATGGGTGGAGAGATGTGTGGATGGGTGGAGGGATGGATGGATGGGTGGAGGGATGGATGGATGGATGGATGGTTGGATGGATGGATGGATGGATGGATGGGTGGATGGGTGGAGGGATGGATGGATGGGTGGATGGATGGATGGGTGGATGGATGGGTGGATAACCCATCTCAGGTGAAAATATCTCACATTTTACAACAGTTCTTTGCTGACAATTGCTTTATTTTAGCTGTTGAGATTTTTAGCATAGAATGAGCAAATAAATAAAGTATGGTTAACTAGCGTGCACGCGGATGACATGAGGACATGAGTTAGCTAAAATTACGACTTACCAAAATGTATTTTCTGTGAAGTTAATCATTTACTTTTAATCTATAATTTGTTTAACAGGGTTGTACTTTCAAAGTGAACTCTACAGTCAGTATTAAATATTAAAATCAAGAACAAAAATAAAAACTTCCTTTTCTTCCTCTGGGGAAAGTCTTTGGGAAAGTCCAGTGATGAAATTTCTTGTTGAACATGTGACTTGTGAAATATTCCAAATATTTAACATTTCACATTTTTTCATAATCTCTAATGGATAACTCATTGTAAAGGATCTTTAAATCATTTCATGTGGATTCATATATTAATGCAATAATGAGCTTATTTACAGCTCGCAGATAGAAATGCAACCTGTAGATAAGATAAGATAGATATCCCTGGCCAGAGCATCTGACACTGATCTCCATCTAGACATAACCAATTACTAATATCTAACGTTTTTGTTAGTGATATCATATTGATCTTCAAGGGCGTAACCATGGTATGGACATTGGGGGTGTCCAACCACCCCCCCTCCCCCCCACACATCAAAAATTTGCTGCTGAAAATTCACATATTTAGAAGATATATCAACGAACTTGCGTTGAGTATGGGCGGAACCAAGTGTTCAATTGGATGGGGAGGGGCACACTTAACAAACAGAAATATAAAGGAAATAGACATAAATAAATAGAATAGATGAAGAAAAGACAGATCCGTTGGCAGGGTTCATTAAAGGGGGACTTATAGAAAATATTCTGCACTGTATATTAGGGGGATAGATTGGTATTTCCTCAACATTGGGAGAGACACGGCCCCCCCAAAGACGCGTGGTTACGCCCATGATGATCTTTGATTCAAGACCCTATGTACGCTAGGTAGAAACTGTTCAAAAAGTCAGTGCTGCTGTTCATTGTGGCTGTCACTGGATGGCAACCACGCTCCATGAGTCTGCTGGACCAACCGATGTCTCAGTAATGCTGTATGAAGATATGTGAAGAGAAGACAGAAGGAAAGACTTTACTTGTATTAATTGTGGGCTGGCGTTCCATCCAGGGTGTATTCCTGCTTCACACCCAGTGTTATGAAGTCAAAAACTCAACATTTTACTATATGGTAGAGCTATGGTTTATTTTTTGTTTGTTTTTGTAAGCCCTATGATCAGCAATACTGCATGTCTAGTGATGCATTTCAGTTACACACAATGTTGCTGGCTGCATTTTTACCTTACGAGGTCCAGGTGGAGAAATGTCTAATCTGGTCACTTTTTTTTTTAAAAAAAACCTCTATTCTGAACTTAGGTCATTTCAGTAAAATGATGGACGTTGTTTCTCAGCCCTAAAATACGGGGTGTGTTTCAAACAGCTCTCTACTTCAGTAGTCAGGGCACTGATCAGGGAGTCGGCCATTTTAAGGGCAGCACACTGAAAACCTGCATTGATGCTCACTATGCTCCCTTACTGGAAATGATGTCATGTTTTCTGAAGCCTCGCAGCTCTAAAAAGATGGGGGACAAACTCTCAGCCAACTTCCGGCTACAAATGTAAGTAGCTTGTTATTGTTGTCATAGCTCTCAAATGATTACTTACATAAGCGATTTTTAACTTCATTTGACGTTCTATATACGGATTGTTTGAGTCTAACGGCTTTTAAGTGTTTAATGATTTTAAAAAAAGCACGCACAGAAAGACGCCTCATCGTGTGAGAACCGAATGGACTCTATGTACGATCGCTCTTGGTCTCAGCCAGCTTAGTTCCATCCGGTGTAGCGCCGGAAGCCGTTTTCGCTGTAGACGATAACTGTGTGAAGATGGCGCATGAGAGTGTGACATATTACACTCACTGTTTACAAGAGCTTCCCCACATTACCATAAACGATGTTAATCATATTGTGAGTCAGACAGCTGTAAGAAGGAGGAGGACTTCAAGTTATATCTCTCGAGATACAGCGACAACTTTGAGGGTGAGTATTCTCATGCTATATCCGATTAGTGAATTTAGCTAAGTCTCTGTTTCTGAAAGTTCATACCTGTCTTTACATTATTTGTATTTATTTATCTAATTAAAATTTACTTTATATAATAAATTATCTGTACTTGCATCCACTTCCTCCTCCAGTCCATGAGAATACTTATATTACAGATATACAGGTACTTATATTTTACTTGCATTTGCAGAGATGTCTTCACTTCTCACTCACCTTCTGCTGCTGTGGTTGGTCCCACATGGACGACCTAAAGATCTGCAAATCCCAAAAGAAGTCTCACTATTGCTTCAATGGATAATTAAGCAATATCATACACACAATTGTGGCCATATAGTCCTGTGGGCTTGTGCGCACAGTGAATCACAGCCTCGCCGATATTCAGTATAACCACATGATTGTGAGTGCGATATTGCTTTTATACAAGAGTTCTGAAAACAAGAAATGAATATTGAGTAACTGACATTTCGGACACAATATGGCCAAATGTTTTGGAAATACTGTAGATCCCGAAGATGCCACACTCACTTTATAACCTGTCGGCTAGCTGGCTAATGAGCTCACATTCAGTTCTACTTTCCCATTAAAGGTGCTTGCAGTGAAATCGGCATCCCTTCCTCCTTTTCATCTTCATCTGACAAGCGTTCATATCTTAAGGTAAAAGTTATATTACTGAAAAACAATGCTTCTAACTCTACTGTAGAAACCGTTTACAATTAGGAAGTGGAGTTTTCCATGTTTTCCATGCGGAGTGTTACACACAGTGAAATGTCCCAGTGTGTTTATAGGAAATATAGGCACTCTTGGAACACCGCTCAGCCAATCAAATTAGTGGACCGGAACTAACTGTAATCAATAAAGACTGTTTGCTATGCTCAACCCAGGAATCTGCTCACGCTGAACATCATTTCAACACACTTAGTACAGTTTCCCTCTACTCCTCTACACCTGTATACTGTAATGATTTATAATCCCACTATCTGGTGTCACCCAGAAGAGGATGAGCTCCTGTTTCACATCATCTCAGAGTTTTTATGTGTTGTGAGAGTTCTTCATGAGTTCCTTGTTTGTCCTGAGCAGTTGATCTTCCCACTGTTCTTCAGAAAAATCCTCCAGGTCCTGCACATTCTTTACTTTTCCAGCATCTTCTACATATTTCACCCCTTTCTAACCGCGTCTATATGATGCTGAGATCCATCTTTCCACACTGAGGACCACTGAGGGACTCGTACACGGTGAGGTGCAAACGTTCACTGACGCTCAAGAAGGCAACATTAAGAGCCAGGGGGTGTAAACTTTTGAACAGGATGATCAGGGGAAATTGTTATTATTATGTTTGAAGGTCTTTTTTTTCATTTAATACTGCCCTTCAGATGCTATATGAGATATTTACATGTTTCCCAGAAGACAAAATAATAAGAGTTTCCACCTCATCATCCTGTTCATGTGAGCACGAGCAGGTTGGTTTATGTTGTCGTGGTAACGCATGCTACTTTCCTCTTGTTGTTTTGTTTTGTGTCATTTTTTAATTGTTCATTTCAGTCCAGAAACAGGTTGTATTTTAGTCCGTCTCTATATTCTTCACCATTGTGCTCCTCTCCACATATTGTGTGAGCTATTAGCTGTTCTAGCTGCCAGTGCCAGACATGTTTTTCTATTGTCATGGGGACGTTCATTCTCCACCGAAACAGCATTATACAGACAAACATAACATGTCTTCCATTTTGGGCCATTTTAATCCAATTACCCAGCATGTCTGATATAGCCTCTCGAGTCAGGATGCTGGCTCCAACAAGAGAAAACAAGCTGTCACGAAAAGGAGTGCGGGAAATCAAACAAACAGTAAAGAGATGAAGAAAAAACACAAGAATGTTTTCTATCTAATTCCCCATTGGAGAATGTCACACTATTGCCTCATGCTTCCATCATACCTCTGTTCCTCCCACTGGCCAGCTGTCACAGAGCAGTCTGGCATCATCTCTCTCTCTCTCTCTCTCTCTCTCCCTCTCTCTCCCTCTCTCTGTCTGTCTGTCTCTCTCTCTCTGTCTCTCTCTCTCTGTCTCTCCCTCTCTCTCTCTCTCTGTCATTCTTTGTCTCTCTCACTCTCTCTCTCTTTCTCTGTCTCTCTCTCTGTCTCTCCCTCCCTTTCTCTCTCTCTGTCTCTCTCCCTCTGTCTCACTGTCTCTCTCTCTGTCTGTCTCTCTCTCTCTCTCTGTCTCTCTCTCTCTCTGTCTCTCTCTCTCTCTCTCTCACTCTCTCTCTGTCTCTCTCTCTCTGTCATTCTCTGTCTCTCTCACTCTAGCTGTCTTTGTTTTCTGTACCTGTCTCTCTCTCCATCATTCTTGCTCTCTTTCTCTCTTTCTCTGTCTCTCTCTTTCCCAACGCCTGCTGTCTCTCCTCCTTTCCCTTATGTCTATCTCTCTCTTCCTTATTCTCGATTCCTTTCTCATTGTAGGTTTGAGTGCCTGCCACCTTGCACATTAGCTTCACGCAAAACATCATCAGAATATCACTAAAACAGTTTCTTATTGTGTTATCTTTCATTTTAGCAATTTTTATTATATAATCTTTTGTGTTTCATAATAAAACAGTAGAATATATCATTATTGTAATGAAACAATACAGTAAGAACACTAGAAGTATTAATTTCAGCAACTACATGGTGCGATTAACACATTATTCCACTTTATAAAAAACGCTCAAATATTGTATGTTGAAATACTAATCGAAGAAATGAATAGCACAGAGTAAATTATTTCATCACAACACAAGACCTTCCTTTTGGTTCTTTTCTTTGGTTTCTGATTATATCTGGGCTTTAGTTGCCTTGTTGGAGGATACACCCACGTGTTTGCTTGTAAATAAATTTGTAAAATGGAGCTAAATGTTCTTTTTTTTCTGTGTGTTTACTTGTTCAAGCTGAATGTATATACATTTGATTGTTTTTTTTTATCATAGAATTTTTTATTGGAAATTTGCATTTTACATGTTATAACAGCCCACCATACAGCCCCAACAAAACAACCACAGCCAAAACCACAGGAAAGAAACAAAAGAAACAAAAAAATACATCAAACAACCAGAGAAACAAAACAAAAAAGGGAAAGATGATTAGTATTAGTATTAGTAATTAGTCTACCTTCTCTCAATCCACCTCCAGGGGGCGTACATCATTGAAATAGGTAATAAATTGTTGCCATTTTCCAAAAATTTCAGCCCTGCCTCTGATGTTATACTTGATTTTTTCCAGCTTCAAAAAGAAGATTAGATCTTTAATCCAGACTGATATAGAGGGGGGTTGTGCAGAGGTCCAAGACAACAATATTCTGCACCGAGTGAGCAACGATGCGAAGGCCACAACACTCGCTTGTCTAAGGTTCAGAGGCTGACACTGAGATGAAACAACAAAAACGGCAGTTAGAGGACACGCCTCCAAATTGATTCTAAGAATGTCGGACATAGTCTTAAAAAAGGAGTTCCAGAAGTTCTGTAGTTTGGGACAGAGTGCACACATATGACTCAGGTTACACGGAGAGAGTTTACATTTCTCACACATGTCAGGAACATTGGGATATATTTGAGATAGTTTACTCCTAGAGAGGTGAGCTCTATGGACCACTTTAAATTGTATGAAACTAAGTCTAGCACAGGACGTGGGGGTGCGTATATTATCTAACACTCTGCCCCAGTAATCCTCCTCAAGCTCCAGACCCAATTCCTCCTCCCAGCACTTATTGGTTTAACATTGTAAGAATCGTCTTGAGACCAAATCGTTTGGTTGCACCACACCTATCTGTGAAATAATGCCCCTTTTACGAGGATTCAGCTTGAACACCTCTTCCCATGCAGACTTTATAGGTAAGGAGGGAAACCCAGTGAATAGGGAGGAGACACAGTGACTAATCTGAAAGAAAGGGAAAAGGTGAGACGGAGGCAGGCTGAATGACGAGGAGAATTCAGAAAAGTTTGCACATTATTAATGAAAAGATCCTCAAGGCATTTCAGACCCTTCTTTTCCCAAAAAGTGAATGTGGACTCTATAAAAGAGGGGGAAGAGGGGAAGAGGGGGTAGAGCTGCCCATTTTTGAAAAGCAGACTTCATGTATGAAATTAAGGGTGTAAAATTAAAGCAGAATAGGAACGGGTGACATTAACTCCGGGATATTAGAATTTTGAATCCTCCAAATGAAAAGGTATTTTTTGGTTTATGAGTGAACATTCACTCTTTTGTAGGTTCAGTTTATAACTGGAAAATTTCCCAAAGTCATTTAATATGCGTATTATCTCCCGAATAGATGCAATTGGATCTGTAACATAAAGTAGTAAGTCGTCGGCATACAGCACCAGTTTATGTTAAATTCCATTGTGGATTATACCCTGAAATACAAGAAAAGTTCTGAGCATGATCGAGAGAGGCGCAATCACTATGGCAAAGAGTAAGAGAGACAGAGGACGTCCCTGGTGCGTACCCCGCGACAAAGTAAACTAGTCAGATTTAGCATCGTTGGTATATATGGAAGCTTGCGGTTTAACATATAATAAACAGATCCATGATATTAGTCCTTCCCCAAAGCCGAACCTCTTTAACACCTTATAATGAAATTCCCACTCGATCCTATCAAACGCCTTTTTTGTGTCCAAAGAGACGACCACTTCAGAGGAGTCCCTGTTCTGTTTTTAATATAAAACACTAAGTAGAGTAGGATTATTAGAAAAGGAATAATGCTGAAATAATGCTAGGCCAAAAGTTTTACTAAAATCTTGACATCAAACAATGAGGAGGCTAATAGTTCTGTACGAATTACATAATGTCGGGTCCTTCCCACCTTTAAGCAATAGAGTTATAGATGCTTGTCTCAATGTTTGTGGCAGTGTACTTAGTTCTAAGGATTCCTCGAATACAGCCAGAAGAAATGGGGCCAATGCAACATGATATTTCTTATAAAAAAACCCAACCAAAACACAAAAAAAGGAAAAACAAAAACACAACAACGACAACAACAACAACAACACAGCATCCCTCCCCGCCTCTCAGCCCACCCTCCCCCACCCTACTCTGAACATCAGTTAACTTCTCTCCATTCCCAAACAATGTAGGCAGAACCCTACAACACTGGAACATCCGATACTTGTAACCCGAACCTATTCCTGTTGTATGAAGTCACTCCCAAGCATAAGAGCTGTCACAGTGACCAAGTATCTCAGGCAACCTATAGATTTACATGGAAACTGATATAGTTGCCCACACCTGTGTGGTTTTACAGTCACGTGACAGGTATTAATAAATTGGTTAACTGTTATGTAGACAGATTAAGATGGAGGATACGCTGTGCTTTTTGGGGACAGTCGAATTGCAGCCTCTCATCACCGAGGTCTATCCGAAGGCGAGCAGGGGATCTGAGAGAAGACCGCACATTTCTCTCACGCAAACTGTTTCTCACTGCAGTGAAGGCCGCACTACTCTTAGCGATGCTGGAGTTGAAGTCAGGAAAGATGAAGACCTTACGGCCCTGATGGAAAAGTTGATTCCAATTCCTGCTTCGAACAACTTTTATTCTGTCGTGAAAATAGTGAAACCGCACACTCATCACTCTGGACCTCTGATTCTCTCACTCCTCAGAGGGTGCGGGGCCAATATGGTGCGCTCTATCCAGCAATGGAGCACTTGGAAAGATTTCCGAGTTGAGCACATCCTGGAAAAATTTAGACATAAACATTACCGGATCACTCCCTTCATCTCGTTCTGATGACCCGGAGATTGCAGCACCGTGAACGGGACTCCAGGTCCTCCACTTTATCTGTGAGTTGTTTGTTAGCCAAAGTTAGCTTTAGCACCATCTGTTCCAGCGCTACAATGCGGTCACTGTAATCGTTCAGGTGCTGCTCAAGCTCGTCAATACGTCTTCCTTATGATTCCATACCCGATTTAAAACTCTCAAAAGATCCAACAACTGGGGCCAGAGCCGAGTCGATAGCTGCTTTCACCTGTACTGCGATGGTATATGTTAGCTCCGTGATTAAAGTGGTCTGGAGGTTTTCCAGGTCCAGCGGTAGCTTCTCGCCATGACTCAGCATGCTCGGTGAAGATTTAGGTTTCTGTAGTCTTTCAGAAGCCATAACTCCTTTCTGGTTATAGTTGTAGACCAAGTAATTGAAAGTGACTGCACCAAATGTCTTAGAAAAGATTTGGGTTGCCTGAAAAGCACAATTAAAAGATAAAATGCTCGGGAGCTCACACCACGCGTGCCTTCTCACTCACATGCTCAGCTGGCTTACTATGTATATTTTTACTATTTACTATTTAATATATGAATGTAGAGACATTATAGATTTGTGGATGTGCTGCAGCTGAAGATTTTTAACTCTAGTCATTTGGACTAACAATAAGCAGGCTGATCAATACAGCAAGCTGCAGGTGTGTGTGTGTGTGTGTGTGTGTGTGTGTGTGTGTGTGTGTGTGTGTGTGTGTGTGTGTGTGTGTGCATATGCATGTTCACACAGGGTCAAACCGACATTAGGAGAGCGGGGAACGGCGCTATTACAATGAGCTGTGTTTGGACAGAAAATCAATTATGATTTTTTTTTTGCAAATCCCAAACTGCTGGAATACAAATCCTTTACCTGAAGCAAAACAACCAACAGTGACATTTGTTTTTAAATCATTCAGATTTATCCTGGTTTTATCCACCGTTTCAGCATGATCAGATCACTGATATACAGTGCCTTGCGAAAGTATTCGGCCCCCTTGAACTGTTCGACCTTTTGCCACATTTCAGGCCTCAAACATAAAGATATAAAACTGTAATTTTTTGTGAAGAATCAACAACAGGTGGGACACAATCATGAAGTGGAACCAAATTTATTGGATATTTCAAACTTTTTCAACAAATAAAAAACTGAAAAATTGGGCGAGCAAAATTATTCAGCCCCCTTAAGTTAATACCTTGTAGCGCCACCTTTTGCTGCGATTAAG
>JAFFST010045215.1:123190-138190 GCA_022414735.1 Noturus placidus
ACTTACAGCTGTAATCGCAGCAAAAGGTGGCGCTACAAAGTATTAACTTAAGGGGGCTGAATAATTTTGCACGCCCAATTTTTCAGTTTTTTATTTGTTGAAAAAGTTTGAAATATCCAATAAATTTGGATCCACTTCATGATTGTGTCCCACCTGTTGTTGATTCTTCATAAAAAATTACAGTTTTATATCTTTATGTTTGAAGCCTGAAACGTGGCAAAAGGTCGAACAGTTCAAGGGGGCCGAATACTTTCGCAAGGCACTGTACATAGAAATGTAAACAAAAGCACTCGGTGTTATAGGAACTGCAACTTGTGCTCCAAGGCAAGGCAAGTTAATGTATACAGCACACTTCATACACACGTGTTTGATACATAAAAAATGAGGAGGAAATAAAAGGCAAAATAGATTTGGGTTATTTCTGAGGTTTAGCAGTCAGTTCCAGGAAGAGTCAAAGCTAAATGCTTTCTCATCATGCTGGGTCCTAACTTTAGGCTCTGTGAGCTGAGTCTCACTGGTTCCTAGTGAACTCAGACGCCTGGTAGGTTTGTAGACGTCAAGTACTTTCGGGATATATTCTGCTCCTTAGCAACTGAGTGATGAATAGACAAGCAGCATTACTTTAAAATCTATTTTCTGGGACAATTAGGAGTTTAGAGGTGGGATAAATAAGAACGAGGTGGTCTGATGAGGAGGTCTGATGAGTCTGTTGAGTTACTGTTACCATATAGATCATTTCTTTATAATACCATTTCCTAAAGGGTTTTATTTCTCTTATACTGCAGCAGTTTGACACAGCTAACAATTTATATATACTGTATATATATATATAAGAATATCAGGTACTGTGGCTTTCCATTTTTAGTTATGTTGGATTAATCCCAATCTGCCCACTGGCGTGTTGATGGGAGGAAACTGGAGAACCTGGAGGAAACCCAGTGTGCACATAGGAAACTCGGCACAGACAGTAACCCGAGCTTAAGATGGAAGCAGACACCCTGGAGCTGTTTATATGACAGATATCATACATAATTAAGACAAAGCTTCATGTGGTGCTTGTTTGAGCGCTGTCTCTATATTACATTTGTGTGCTATTTTGTCACTCACTCAGGCGGTGGCACCCCGGATTGCACTGCTCAGTCCTTTCTGATTGGATCAAATTGAGACTTAACAACTGAGCCAAGTTACAAATGATGCCGGTCCTCCGGACAAAGGTGTCACACATATCTGACTGCTCATCTGAGCTAAATCAGACAAATGCACTCAACAAAGCATGCAGTTTCACACTTCACTGCTTTTCCACTCCATTCTCACACACACACACACACACACACTCACTCTGATGTCTAAGATGGCTACCATCATTTTCCAGACAAATAGACAACAAATGTGATCTTGTTGGCGGTACAAGTTGTGCACTAAGACTCGGTCAGAGCTCAGAGAATCGTGCTCGCGTTTTTCTGATGAGGCGCAAATGAGGCTGAAAATGAAATATTAACCTCCAGAGACATGGCCATGTTCCTTAGCTCGCTTTCATCCAGTTTTCCGAGTGTCTCTTCACACCATTGCCATCAAAACAGCCGTTAATTGCAGCGTTTATGGGAAATTAGCTGCCGAGAGCTTAAAAATAGGCTGACAGTGGAGCTTATTATCGAGTTTCAGGGCCGCAGCTCTTTGAAAACACTGCAGAAAAAGTTTACAGTTCAACATTTCAGTAGTTTCAGCAAAGTTTCTAGTTAATGTTTAAGTTTATAGACTTTAAGTTGTATAAAAATGTGTGTTCTTAGTACAGATTACACTTCCATTATTATTATTATTGTTGTTTATTTGTTTGTAGTGTAGATTACACTAGCGGTATTCATCTTCTTCCTTTTTCTTTTCCTTCTTCTACCTATTATTATTATTATTATTATTATTATTATTATTATTATTATTATTATTATTATTGTTTTTGTTGTTGTTGTTTATTTTTTCACATCTTTGTGTTTTATGTTAGAGTATATAATAATATTATTATTGTTGTTGTTCACGCATTTGGTTATTTGTATATTTATTCATTCAGTTGTTTACTTATTTATTTAGACTGCTAGCTGTTTTCTTTTTTGTGTGGACCAAATGTGCCATGATAATAGAAATACATGACAGATTTAGTTCAGAGCCAATTGATGTATGTTTGGTTGTTTAAATGGTAAATGGAGCACTTATATAGCGCTTTTATCCAAAGTGCTTTACACCGTGTCTCATTCACCCATTCACACACACACACACACACACTCACACTCTCACACACACCAATGGGAGCAGAGCTGCATGTAAGGCACTAACTTGCCATCGGGAGGAACTTGGGGTTCAGTGTCAAGGACACTTCGGCATGTGGAGTCACACGGGCCGGGATTCAAACCACCAACCCTACGATTAGTGGACAACCCGCTCTACCACCTGATCCACCACCTCCCAAGTCTCTTATCACATAAGCTCCCATATTCATGCTAAGGCAGTGCCTTGAATTATATTGCAGTATAATAATTGAGAGAAGGCAAAGTGCTAATAGTGCAGTGCAAACTAAAAAAGTGGAGCATGTTCAGAGGCGAGTACGAACATCCATCCATCCTCAACCGCTTACCCGCGACCCGATTACGGAGTATGAACAGATTGTCCAAATTGAAGGGCTCAAATACAAATATATCAAAGGGCCTGGAGGACCTGTCATTACTTAAAACACCAACTGATGGACGCTTCACACCAGACATCTGGCTATTTAGGTTTTTACTTTGAGTTTAAAAATCATGATGGGTGACAGCTTTGCTAATTTTTCAGCAGAATCATATTAACATTACGTTTAGCAGAACTGGAAATACGAACAGTGAATTAATTCCATGTTGTAACTCGTAGCTGCAGATATTCAAGTCATTCAAAATGGCTGCATTTCTGCTGCTTTATACAGTATAGAAACGAATACAATACAAAAATAACATTTCTAAATGTGACATGTAAATATTGATGATAATTGTAGTTCCTTTCTTTCTTTCTTTCTTTCTTTCTTTCTTTCTTTCTTTCTTTCTTTGGCCTTTTGTTCATGTCTTTTTTCTGTGGTCTCTAACCACTTTCTTTTTATTTCTTTCTCCAGCTTGATGAAAGGTAAATATTTTCGGGTTTAGGTCTATGAAAGCTGTTTTGCTGATTCCTGTTGATCACATCAACCGCGTGACAGTTTGAGCCTGTTAGAATTTTTTATGCTTTAATAAACATGTGTTGACTGCTTTATGTCCGACACCTTAATGCGGCTCACTAGAAGAAATTAACTAGAGCAACATGGATGAAACATTTGAGCTTTTTAATCAAACAAAACTGATGACTGAGTAAATTGCTGTAGAATCTAAGCCGTGTTGTTCAAGGCTTCAATACAAAAATACTGTTAAATGAAAATGAAAGTTGTATTTTGTAGCTCAACTTGTAGATTCTTCACCCAGAAACCAAGTGCAGTAGTAGTTAGTGAAGACTGCTCCATGTTTATTTTCCAAGGTGTCAGCAATTGCACTTGTACACTAATGGGCCCTTCTGCGAGCTTAATGAGGAGGAAGTAGCCTGGATCAGGATGTAGCCCTGACAACATCAGTATGACTGGCGATGGCACGATTAGGGCCATGCGGGTGCCCGAGAAGAAAGCAGCTTTGGCTGGGTCCTGAGACGCAGCAGGGCCATGATGAGCTCAAGAGCAAGGCAGATATATCTTAATTAGAAGGAGCGGCCAACTGAGATGACACCCTGAGGAGAGCTTAAAGCAGCTCAAGCTAGATACAGAATTCAGATATAGAGGCCTGGAGGATAAGAATGAGAGGGAGGATAGGACAAGAAGAGAATAAGTGCACAGGACAGGAGAAAATGGGGAGAGAAATGTGAAATGAGGATAAAGAGGAGAAGAAAGGAAAGAAAGGGGAAAAAAGTTGGGGTGTTATTATAGAAAATTCACCAAAGATGCTGTGATGTCACAGCAAAGCTGATTGTTTTCTATAACGCAACAACCTCAAGCTTTTTCAATGTGACCAATATTTGAAGTTATTAAGGAACGATACAGTATGTTTCATGTGTTTATAAAAAACAAGTAGGTTCCTGTTTTCGCTCACGTTATAGCAGCTGTAAACAGAGGTTCCCTCACTAGCTCCTCATTTTGGTCTCTCTCTTAAAGTTAATAAGATCACAGAATTTTCTCTCTCTCTCTGTGTGTGTGTGTGTGTGTGTGTGTGTGTGTGTGTATTTGATGCAGCATGTGTCCACTGGCCTTCCCTCTGATTCAGTACTATTTATTAGAGCTCTAAATGAGATCATTACGGATGCAGCATGGTTGAAGGTGTGTGAGATCGTGAGTCAGAGCTCCGAGATTAGAAAGCCATAAGCACGCATGTGCAAAGCTTTAAAACCTTTCTCCAACATTTCCATTTCAAAGATTAAAAAAGCTCAGAGTTTAGACGAAGCAAGTCTGAACCCAGTGCAGATTTGAAAAGCAATGCCAACACTACACACAATGATTCAGTCTCGCTTTTCTCCTCAAACTCTTCCATTGAATTGTCAAAGTCCAGCTCTTTAACAAGCTCCGACTCACTGGCCAGCAGTGACAGCATGTTGAGTCGTCGTTGGCACATTTGATTTTGTTTTTAATCCAACTCAGTAGAGAAGATGAAAGTTCTCTAGCTTGTCATTGTGGGTTTCTAACTATCCAAGTGTACTTATCTCGCTCCAGTTAAAAACGCTCATTGGTTCCACATTCAGACCCACATACTAACAATATTTCCAAATGTATTTTGTGAAATTACTTTTATTTTATTATTTTACATTTGATGGCTTGTGTTCTAGGTTGTAATTATTAACTTCAAATCTATGCTCCTCAAAGGCCTCCTAGTGACCAGAGCCCTTGGTCATGTGATCAGTATACTAATTCGCTAATCCACCCTGCAGATGGTGCCAACAATAGCATAGTCACGTGGCAGGAAATTACTTGTCTATGCAAAAAAATTATAATTTAACTATACTATATATACAACTCTACTGTAACTCCTATAGCTTTCACCAAATGTGGATGTAAGCTACATACAATAAGGTTTAGTGTCTGCAATTTAACAACAAATGTCATATTCACTCCAGCTAAACTGAACTGATGTGTGACGTGTAAAAGGTAGATTAAGCAATGCTCGTGTTATCATATAAAAGTAATCGCTACCTTCATAATGACGAACAGGGAGACTCTGCCTCCTCAGCTCTCTGTGGGCTTGTTACCACACACACACACACACACACACACACACAGCTCATCTGTGGGGAAATCTCATCTGGGAGAAGAAGCGATGATAGCAGCCATTTGTATCATTTAAACCTTAAGACACACTATTAGGAGAAGAGATGGAGAAAATTCTCTCACACACAAACTAAACAAGGCGAATGACTTGTCTCCTGTCATAGCAGTCATTAAAACGCTGAACGCTGTGTTTCTGTGCAGGACTTTGCATTACTGCATCATCATTCTTTTACAGCCATGTTCTCCAAAACGTTCGATGTGACATTGGTAAATCTCCACATTATGCGGCACGTGAAAGAACTGCACTCGCGTGTTGCCTTGAGACTTACAGCTCGGCAGAACTCCTAACTCAATGTGACCAAGTATTTGGGACATCACAAAGCACATACTTTTACCATCAAACATCGTGTTCCAACGAGTCAATGATGAAAGAGCTTACAGGGAGAAACAACGGTTTTGTGGAATGTTTTTAATCCACGATCTAGTATTTTGGTAGAAGTGAGTAGTCACTGGGACAGAGTTCAATTAAATAAGTAAAAAAAAATCCAGGAAATGAGCATATATCCCTCTGTGGAGAAACGGGTGAAGCAGCTGCGTAACCCTACTCCAAATATGCCTAACTTTCCCCATGTCAATACTGATGTAAGTACTCAAATGTACCCCTGTATAAATCTGACTGAGTGATCAAAGACTCTGAATAAGGATTGTGCCTTGGTCTCTGAAGGCCAGTCGCTCCCCCAGCGTTCCCTCAAACCCTAATCACTACTGTACTTTTCTTGCTGTATCAAAATGGATCCTAAAAATGAACAATGTAGTGGAGGGTAGATAAACATCTGTCCTCTCTCTATTAGTGAACTCCCATGATGATGTTTCCAAACTCTAAGACTGAGAAGGGCTGTTCTGTGCTTCAGCTTCACGCCATCTCTCTCTCGCTCAAATTTGCCCTTGAGTCTTATGCCTGTTGTTGGGTTTTATAATATTAACACAACCAGTAATAGTTAGCGTAGCCATCATGTGCCAAGGTGGGGGGGTTAAAATGAATCGTGTAAATGAACCAAATGTAAAATTACATATAAATGAATCATATATAAATCTTGTGGGAGGTATGTTACTGGAGTTAAAAGTTTGGTTCTGTATGGATTTATGAAAATGAATCATATGTAATTAAATCATATGTGAATTTTCCTGGGTGGGGCGGAGGGGCTGTTATCTGTTATCGGGGTAAAAAGTATTGATTCTGTATTGATCTATTTTGTTGTACTCTGGAAAGTGCGTGAGAATCAATAAAAATTGTTATCGAAACAAGAAAAGAGAGGGATCCCCAATCTATCTTCCTAAGTAACACTTTGTTACGTATGAACACTTTTATGCACAAATTTGGTATTCAGGTCAAAAATAATTTCATAGTTTAACAATGCTCAAAGGATTTTGTGCTCGTTTCAACATAAAAATAGCATTGCATGAAAATGTTTGAGTTATATTTATATTACCAAGACGTTTTTCTCCCTGGAGTAGCAAGATGAGTACCAAAAATATCATCTTACTATGTGTCTTATTTCTATTCTCACCTGCTATTCAGAGAAAAGCCCAAGTGTATTTCTATAAAGTGGAGCAACACATTGTTGGGTAATAACCAGAGCATAAGGGTTCACCTCTACAGTGGTTTCACTTTGTTTCTATAATTTTGTGCCAACAAAAATCAATTCATAAACTTCAAGCAGTGTCTCACAAATCACATGACCTCGAGAGAACTCCTCAAATATTTATTTAACAGATACAGATACACAGGTACTGCACCAAAGTATAGATAATCCTGTATATAGATTAGTAACCGTACCATACTATCTTAGTAAGCATTTTCCCAGTGTTCTCCCTCTCTCTCTCTCTACTTCCCACTCTCTCTCTCTACCTTTCTCCCTCTCTCTCAATCTCTCTCTCTACCTCTCTCTCTCAACCTCTCTCAACCTCTCTCTCTCTCTCTCTCTCTCTCTCTCTCTCTCTCTCTCTCAACCTCTCTCCCTCTCTCTCAATCTCTCTCTCTCTCCCGCTCTCTCTACCTCTCTCTCTCACCTCTCTCAACCTCTCTCTCTCTCTCTCTCTCTCTCTCTCTCTCTCCCTCCTCTCTCTCTCTACCTCTCTCCCTCTCTCTCTCAACCTCTCTCTCACTCTCTCTCTCCCTCTCTCCCTCTCTCTCTCCCTCTCTCTCTCAACCTCTCTCTCTCAACCTCTCTCTCTCTCTCCCTCTCTCTCAACCTTTCTAGCTCTCTCTCTCTCTCTCCCTCTCTCACTCTTTAATGCTCCAATATCACCCTGTCAGCTCTGATAGAATAATGTCAGTCTCCATCTAGTCATCTCTCATTTCAATTAGGAAAGAAAATATTTTCCCTGCTTTTAATTAGTTTCCGAGGGACAGCAGAGTGTTCCTGACTTATGAAAAGTTTATACAGAGAGAAATGATGGAAAGACAGAGAGAAAAAAGTAAAACATGAAAAAAGAAAGAAAATGAGAGATAGGGATCAAGAGGCGGGCAAGTGAAAAAGCTCAGTCACACAGGCAGTGTCGAGGGCTTGTGATTAACTCTCATATCAGAGGCTTTATTATTCGCCCCCAAATGAAAATGCCGGCATGTGGATAAATCTTCACCTCCCTCAACCCCTGAATGGCCCGAAATAACTCACTCCTGTTATCGCTTTGAATTTTACAGCCCGACTACTACCACCTGAGACGGTATGGTAATGAGCTGTGTATGTGTCTAAGTGTCTATTTGTGTGTTAGAATAGATGTGTGTGCATTGGGAGTGGGGGGGTAGAGGTGGGGGGGGGGGGTTCACACAGGAAATAAGGTTGTCAGACTGCCACGAAAGGTAATGTACAATATATACATGGTGTGTGTGGCTGTGTGTGTGTTTGTGTGATTGTATGTGAGACAAGAAAGCAGGGACAAATGGTTGAATCTATAGGTTTGAATGCATCTATAGGTATAGAAAAGAATCTATAGGTTTGAATGCATGACACGATGAAGATTGAAGGCAATAAAGAGTTATGGACAAGTAGGAAAGGGAGGGAATATAGATGCTTAAATGGCTTCATGAGGTCTGTAATTCTACAGTGTGTGTGTGTGTGTGTGTGTGTGTGTGTGTGTTGTTTAGCCTGCATTACCATTCAGAAATGTCAGTTTCATTTGACAGGCCCATAAGTAATGGTTAATACCGCAATCACTTTAATTAAAGCGCTTCCATTTGTGTTGCTGTGTAGGGGAGGGCGATGTTAATAAGAGAGAATATTCAATGTCTGGATTTATGATGCTCTAACGGCTCTACAGGGAATATTGCACTGATTTAGTAATTATGGTAAATGCATGTCTGTGTTTTACAGGAAAAGAGCTAATGCGTCTCCCTGTGGTGCCAGTGGGATTGATTGGGGCAGATAAAAATCAATAGTTTCTTCATGCAACAAAGGATGCATTGTTTGATTGTGCTGGTTTTTCATTTTATTTCATTTTTTAATTCTGGCACAGATAACTCTTGGCTGAGTTTAAGTCCAGCTGATTTGTATGCTTAATTGAATAAGCGACTGTGTGTGTCCTACTGAAGTCCTCCATCGCCTTTTTCCCCTTAAATGTAGTGTGTGTTTGGACCCATGTTCCTGACCAGGGAGGAAATGCTGGAGTCCTTCATTGCCATCCCTAAGTATCATTTTGGAGTATTTTCTACTTATGCTTGAGTGTTACTGAAATTGAATACTTCTATTGTATTTATAATAATGATGCTAAGGTTAGAATTGATGTAGCTGTAATATTATTGAGCTACCACCGGCCATCCTGAGCTCTTCTGTATGTAGAAGATTTATAACTTCTTGTAATAAGTTTAAATAAGTTTTAATAAGTTTAAAATGATCAGAAGTGTTTCACAGATTTCATGTGAACTAAACCTGATCATCTCAACGGTGTTTAATAACGGTGTTTAATAACGGTGTTCCTCAGGGCATGTTTGCTATCATTTTATCCATGAACGATGTGGTGATAGTATAAATGTCATATAGGCTTAGGAAACAACATTTACAATATATGTGGCAATATGTGCTCTTTCTACACACACACACACACACACACACACACACACACACACACACACACACACACACACACACACAGGCAACCCTTGGTTTACATAAGACATTTTCCCCTTTGATCCCACTGACTCATCCTCAGGAATTTAATCAGCATACAGTTGTGTAGGGTGTGCTAATTAGCTGGGGGCCCGTCCTGCCATAAAACCCATTGTTTCAGTCCCACCTGATATCTCAGTCTTATATATCAAAGAGGCTCAGTCGGTGGCAGCTGTGGCTCAGTGGGTAGAGCGGGTTGTCCACTAATCCACTAATCGTAGGGTTGGTGGTTGGAATCCCGGCCCGGGTGATCCCATGCCGAAGTGTCCTTGGGCAAGACACTGAACCCTAAGTTGCCCCCGATGGCAAGCTAGCACCTTGCATGCAGCTCTGCTACCATTGGTGTGTGAGTGTGTCTCATTTGTAAGAGCTTTGGATAAAAGCGTCTGCTAAATGAATAAATGTATAAGAGAGTATGCTTGGAATAACCCAAAGTGGCTCATGACATCAGTTGCCTGGTCTCAGAAAAGGATCAGAGATGCTTTAAAATCACGCGTCCCATGTCCGTGACGCAGATCAACATTTTGTAAGTTCTTTCTTTTTGTTTTCTGTACATCATTCATTTGTGTTTGAACAATAAACCCATTCATTACTTTATCTCCAAATACTCGGTGGTCCTTCCAGAGGAAAAGTATGTTGCATTAAAAGTACATGACGGTATTAATATGCTTGTTAGAAATAGTTCCCTACACTGATGTTGTAACATGTTAGACACGTTAATATAAACGGCTAATATTTGCAAGTTTAAATGAAACCTCTGACAAGTAAATAGGAAAGGCATGGGCATGTACACCTTGATATAAACCTCTGAGCTAACAAAAAGAATGGTTAATTATAAGCTTTAGACAAGCCTCTGACGTAGGAACGTCTTTTATTTGATAAAGAAAGCTTAGCGGGAAACTGTTTTAGATTAAATACATGTATAATCAGAACACTGCGGTATTGTACTTATAGCACTAACCTGAGTCAACAGGTGTTATTAATTGAAGTCAGATAATTAATTAAATTGAGTCAGATTTATAAATCATTCATTAAAACACACATTCAACCTCCAGCTGCACTTACTTCTGTCTTTGGTTATAGGAGAGCAGTGGGCTAAGTCATTAACTCGTAATACTTTAGTCCTACAGTAATACCCACAGAAACCTAAGCATGATTCAAACTAATTGTTGTGGTAGACCGGTCTCCACCCCATCCATCTTTTGATTTGTTACCTGATTGTGTTCACCTGTTTTGTGTTAGTCATTGATTAGTTCATCAGTGTTTACCCCTTTGTGTCATTGTTCATGGCAGAAGTCTTAATTGTATTTATTGTTGTTAAACAACATTGCAACCAACGTGATTTTATATTTGTTTATATTGAAACTTTTTTTTCAACAACAACTAGTTTGTTGTTAATTTGGCACTGAAAGAGCTTTTTTCTGTGTCTTTGTACGTCTTGGTTTTGACCCTCACTTATCTTTGACCTTTTTTGACTGTCTGTTTTGACCCCTGCTGTGGAGAATCATGCTAGCTGGATAAGCTCTAATAAAACACATACCTCTCGTACGCACTTGCATTACACTAATAATAAGGAATTGGGTTTGTCTTTCTTTGTGTGAACTGTACGCTAGTCATGCCATTGCCAAAAAAAAGGATGCATTATGCAAATATTTGTATCTTCTATGCACAGAGGTGGTTTGTATGTTAATGCACTTTTTGCATTGGAAAAGACGCATCTGCACAAGCTTTCATCTTCACCAGCTATAGCATGATAAAATCTACCGTCACAGCCTGGGAGTATATACTGAAGTTCGAATAATTCTGTCATTTGACTTCATCATACCCCTGCACTCGTGTCCCTCTCATTTATTTCTACTTTTAAAGAAAGAGAACCCGGGTACTGGAGTTTTTAGTGGTGCTGTGGAGGTCAGACTCCTGTGAGGCGCTTTATTTTTAACTGCACCATATTTTTATGGCACTGAAACAAATGGCAGTCATGCCAAAAACCGCTGCTGTAAAGAGGGACGGGGATAATGATGCCATTTCAATGTCTCATCTCATCTCAATATTCTTACGTTTTCTCCTTCCCTTGTTCTCGAGTTGAGATCTTGAGGAGAACGAGACCAATTCAGACCGAATTCTTACTTTCATATTATTTACTTGGAATACCAGGATGTGTTCTGTAGAGAAATAAAAGTACAGATGGTTGACAAGCTAAAGGAAAAGCTGCTGGCTCTGTTCTGCTGTAGGGGCATTCATTTTGCTAGCATGGTTCAGGTGCACTTGTCCCCTTTAGAGGGAAGAGACACAACAGCAAATCAATACAAAGTCCGATACCGACACTTGGAATTGAGCCTAGTAATTGATGCTACTAGAAAATGTACAGGAATTAAACTAGTTATTACACTACTTGTTGCATCACTGACTGACTCATGAAAGCCCAAAACTTTCCCATGTCATTAGCGCATCCAATCAGATTGTTCTTCTGAAGATTTTTGGATATCTTCCATTCATAACTTGCACATGTTCATAAATATATATAATTATACAGAAATGGACAATTATGATCCTGATAGAGAATTACAGACATTTTAGAAATCACGGATGCAGTTACCTACCTGCGTTCCTGATTTCTATCATCTAATATCACCACCAGTCCTTACTGCAGATATTGAACAAGTTCTTTATTTTTGTATTTATTCCAACTCCATTCACAATGCATAAAAACACATGTAGCAGGTTTAAAGGTGTTTTTATGTCTCTGTATTGAATTATATACATTATGTAGTCCTATGTATAGATATGGGGCGCACGGTGGCTTAGTGGTTCGCACGTTCGCCTCACACCTCCAGGGTCCGGGTCCATGTGTGGGCGGAGTTTGCATGTTCTCCCCGTGCATCGGGGGTTTCCGCCGGGTTCTCCGGTTTCCTCCCCAAGTCCAAAGACATGCATGGTAGGTTGATTGGCGAGTCTAAAGTGTCCGTAGTGTATGGATGGGTGTGTGAATGTGGGTGTGATTGTAAGCGCAGACCTAGTGGCCTTGCAAGCCGAGGTCTGGTCCCAACTGCGATGATGACAGGGGCCTCAGCGGATGGGGCTCGCCCAGGATCGACAGACCTAGGCAGAACGTCGTGGTCTGCGCTGGCCACTCGTGGCCGGCAAAGACAGACCAGATAGAGATAGATGTATAGATATATTTCTTAGCTAATATAATTCCAGCTGAAAGATTAATTACTTTTTTCAGCTGCTTTCTCATACGCAAAAAGTCATTTGTCTTAGCATTTGAAGGAAGCTTAAAGTCAGACTTCCAGTTATCACAAAAGACAGTACACCTCACGTCCTGCCATGGCCTCACAGACTACATTACAAACACTTGCCAAATAGCTCCCTGCTAACAAGCTGCCAAATGTTTATCCTTGATGAGGGCCTTTAAAATGGCTCTGAGTGCTAATTAACATCTACTGTCCTTCCAAAGCCTTCTTGCTCTCTTCTCGTGCTACTGGCGGCTGTTTTGTGTTGACTGGTCCTCTTGACTTCTCTCTCTGCAGCTGCTTGAATGGAGAAAGAAGGCAGAGGGCCAACACACTACTGGAGATGAGCTTGTTCCATCTGCGCCTCTTCCTGTCCTGGAGATATCCCATCAGCATGATCACCTACCCTGCTGCGAGACAGAAAGAAAGCGGGGCTGAGTGCAACACAGAAGAGAAAAGAAATAGAAAGAGGGAAAGATAAGCACAGAGGAGGATAGAGTGCAAGCTGGTTTTCTTAACACAAGAAAAAGAAGAAAAAAAGGCTGAAAAAGCTGACAGGCCTGGTCACAAGACATCAGGATCGCTGAGGGCTTTTCCTCTCTCTCTTTCTCCCGTTATTGTTCTCCTTAATGAGCTTTTTCACACTGTCGAGTGTCTTTTCCGCTTGTTACTGAAACACGAGCTGCCGCCGTATCTGTTCTTTTTATTTGGCTATGCGCCGTGCCGTATAAATTTAATTATAAACATCTGGCTAGTGAATAGCTCTAATTTAGGACGTGGGGGCTGCAGCCGGCCGGAGACACACCACTCCTCCGAGCAAATCCTGGAAAATGGCAGAGGGACTGTGTGTTTGAATGACGTGTAACAACAAGAATGGAAAGTGTGTTCTCTGAGCATCTGGAAGCATGAAGAGCAATCCACTTAACCGATGGCGTCCCATTTATAATGTAATTAGGCATGCAAGTCGGAATAGAATGTACTTTCTCCATCACAGAACAGCCTTTATTTTCAGCTCCATCTCCCAGCAGGGGTGGTGCAAAGAAGAATCTTTAAAATGGAGAGAGTTCACAAAGTCACACACACAATCATCAACTAACGCACATAAGCGAGGCAGGGTGAACGTTTCCTCAACGCTGGTTTCCTCAACGCTGGTTCGTCAACGCCCACAAAACTCCATAAAAGGCGAGCTGAACATGACAAAATAACAACTAAACCGTGGAAAGAGCGCACGTGCTGAATCTTCTCGTAATGGAGCTCAGAACTCGTAGCATCTCAGCTCCTCAGACACACCAACACACACTTCAGTCTTCATTTATAGATTTATTTTGAATCAAAGAAACGACTGTGTTTGACAAAATGTTCACCAAATTCATGTGTAATTGAAGTAAATAAGTGATTTAAGCAATTTACATTAAAATATCTCCAATTTTATCATTTGAACCGATCAATTGAAGTTCACTTAAATGAGTCTTCTTATATGTACATTTTGTCACGTAACAGAGGTTAAGACAGACCCAATCAAGGTTAAGAACATTATAATATCCAGAGGGCAAGGCAAAAGACATGAACAGGCAGTGGTCAAGCAAACAGACTAGAGCAGGTAATGCAGAAATCAGGGTCAAAGGAGAAAACAAAGTAAAAACCAGTCTAACAAACACCAGAGTGAAGATCAGCATCATGACCAGTCTCTTAAGTAGGGGTTTGTGATTGTCAGTGTGATTGAGAACAGGTGTGTGATTAGTCCTCAGGAGAAGGTGAAGTCTGTGTGTTCAATTAGGAGATGTAGTTGCCGGCCATGTTTGTAGTTCGTAGTGCATTCTGGGAAATGGAGTTACTGGCTTGCCGTGACGTGTTTTTGTAGGATACAAACGTTTTTCCAAATGTACTTGACTTTCGAATGTGAAAGCTCCTGCGATCAATGAGATCAATGAAGCTAGAACAAGCAATATTATTAAACCATTTTAAAGCTGCTATTAATAGAGTAATATTATTAGACCATAGCTATTCAGAGGTGTAGATGATACTTTTAAATGAAACTGTAGATGAAACTGTTTAAAGTTTAAAGGTAGCTTTTAGTGCATGTGACAGTATTACACAATCTTGTTTTGGAAAGCAAGTCCAAATAACTGGTTAATCCTTTTTTTGTTAAAAAATCTCATCAGAATGGTAGTTCCTTATTTGGGCTAGACAAAACATCAGGTGTTGCTAGAATTAAGCAGCAACGATGGGGTTTCACTATTGATTTTCTGTCGTTTCACCACGCAGAGAGAAATGTTGAGCTTTCACTCAAGCTAACAGAAGCAGAAAGACA
>JAFFST010045215.1:162707-180207 GCA_022414735.1 Noturus placidus
GCTCGGGGGGGGTGGGGGACTCATGACTTTTAAAATAATCATGCAAAAAATGCACAAAGAATAGACAATAGATGACAAATGGACTGAAAACACACACACACCTCCTGAATTATGATCCACTTCCGGTTCGGATGCAGCTGCTGTAGAGTTATTGCGACACCTACAGGAACACTTTACAGTGGGTCGGTCATATCAGGGGTCTCCAACCCGGTACCGGTCCGTGGGTCACGTGGTACCGGGCCGCACAGAAAGAATAAATAACTTCCATTATTTCACTTTTATTTATTATCCGAGTCTGAACGATTTCTATGACTCACTCCTGACGCATGTCTCAGTCACGTGATGCGTTACTGCCATAATAATGGCGTGATGTAACGAGGACGCTGCTAATAAAGACGGCAGCGCTGGGTCACGTGACTCGACATCATTCCCTTCACGTGTTATTGACGTTAGAAACGTGTTTAATAATCATGTCGGGTGTAACTTTAGAGACGGTCCCTTCATTTCCGCTGATCTGAGAATATCGAACGTCCAACCTCAAGCCAACTCTATACCACGTTGTGACTGTTGCCTAGCAACGGCAGTGTGTCCTTAGCAACCTAAACAGGAGCTTCAGCGGTGTGTAGAGAAGAACATTTATTTCCCACACACGGATAGAAGGTTCATTACAGCGGGGTTCACTCTGCAGTCGCCTACAAACATGAGAGGTTCTGATGGAACTAAAATAAAGGTGGAAGGATTTACTGTGAAGTCAACCATGAAGAACTATGTGGTAAGTTCCTCATCATGCTAACTGCTGATTAGCTCACTAACATCAGACCAAACTAACATCAGACCAAACTAACATCAGACCAAACTAACATCATAACTAACATCAGACTTAACTAACATCAGACCTAACTAACATCAGACCTAACTAACATCAGACCAAACTAACATCATAACTAACATCAGACCAAACTAACATCATAACTAACATCAGACCAAACTAACATCAGACCAAACTAACATCATAACTAACATCAGACCTAACTAACATCATAACTAACATCAGACCAAACTAACATCATAACTAACATCAGACCTAACTAACATCATAACTAACATCAGACCAAACTAACATCATAACTAACATCATAACTAACTAACATCATAACTAACTAACATCATAACTAACTAACATCAGACCAAACTAACATCAGACCTAACTAACATCAGACCTAACTAACATCAGACCTAACTAACATCAGACCAAACTAACATCATAACTAACACGAGAGCTAACTAACATCAGACCTAACTAACATCATAACTAACACGAGAGCTAACTAACATCAGACCTAACTAACATCAGACCTAACTAACATCAGACCTAACTAACATCAGACCTAACTAACATCAGACCTAACTAACATCAGACCTAACTAACATCAGACCTTAAAAACAATGCGCGTTACTTTACAGACTAAAGAGTAGGGCTATAAAGTTATTTAGTTGTGACCTTTGTGTTTTTTGCTTTAAACACACACACACAAACACACACATACACACACACTGCTTTTAAAGTCCAGTATGTATAAAATATCCAATGGCGTTATACTTAAAAGTAGCAGTATTATATTATATTATATTATATCACAAGTCATTTCCTGTTACATGACTGTTTTAAGACACACTATATTTTAAGAAATACTATTTCAAATCATATTTCTTATTGTAAGTGTGTTCATGTGTCAGGGTTGCCAGGTCATCGTTAGGATGATAACACGCCAGAACTCAAAGAATCCCCCTTCCACATACTAGAAACATGTCCTCATTCCTCATTCCTGTTCTCTGAGCAGTGATTTATACTTGCAGGGGGAAAACCTCGGGTACTGAATAGTGGACATTTATAGACGTGTATTGTGTGCGCTAATAGAGGTGTGTTTACTTTTGGAGGTCAGGTAAATAATACGGTAATAGTTATGGAAATAAGTGTGGCAGTGCTTGTTGATTATTTGATTCTCCTCCAGGAACAGCACAGTGTTTTATTCCTCATATACCACAGCCCGAGATTTGCCAAAGATTCGACACTTTACATTTACATTCACATTTATTCATTTAGCAGACGCTTTTATCCAAAGCGACTTACAAGTGCACACTCACACACCAATGGTAGCAGAGCTGCCATGCAAGGCGCTAACTTGCCATCGGAGGCAACTTAGGGTTCAGTGTCTTGCCCAAGGACACTTCGGCATGGGATCACCCGGGCCGGGATTCCAACCACCAACCCTACGATTAGTGGATTAGTGGACACCCCGCTCTACCCACTGAGACACAGCCGCCACTTTGAATTGATAAACTTTAAGCCATTTATCGGTTATATTTAATTCTGTGTGTTTGTCATTCCTTCACCAGCCTCGTATTTTTCTCTCACTGCAGTTAAGAAGATATAAAAAATGCAGCTTGTTGTGTTACTGAGAAAGTAATTTGTCTATAATCCTCCTTCCGTAAATATTAAATACACATCGTCGAGAACACAAAGCTCCACAGCGATAATACGTCACTGTTTTCCTTGCGAATGATATTACTAGTCTTATGTGTAGTTATGTGTAGTGTATTAGTTATTAGTTATGTGTTAGTTATGTGTAGTGTCTGCAATATACAGATAAATCCATAATTTAACTTTTACGTAACTCCACACAGTTCATGCCACTATACTTTTCTTTTGGCAAGGACATGTAGCCGACCTTGTTCACGTCAGAGGTCATTTTAAAACAAACTTTATTTCCTTTTCCATACCACTTACCCTACACAGGGTCACGGGGAGTTCCCTAACCCAGAGAACTTGGTGCACAAGGCGTGGACTGTTCAGGGTGCCATTCGATCGCAGGGCACAATTACACACACATTCACACACTATGGACAATTTGGAAATGTCAATCAGCCTACAACTCACCTTTGGACTGGGGGAGGAAACCAGAGTACCTGGAGGAAACCACTGGAGCACAGGGAGAACATGCAAACTCACAGGGTGGAGGCAGGATTCAAACCCTCAACCCCAGAGGTGCGAGGCAACAGCGCTCACCACTAAGCCACCGTGCTCCCTGTCAGAATTCCAGTGGGTGAAACGTTTGGTGAACATACACCAACTTAAGGGTCTCTTTAAACCCTAAATTGGCCAATTGTCATAATTAGGAGTTAATTAGGAGTGCACCTGTGGCTATAAAAGGGCCCTCGCTTAGAAGCATGGCTGCGGCAGCATCGTGTTGTAGGGGAGATTTTCTGGGGAAAGAAAGGATTGGTGCACTTCAGAAAATAGAAGGCATCATGAAGAAAGAGGATTATCTCGATATACCCATGGAACATCTCAAGACATCAGCCAGAAAGTTTAAACTTTCTATAGGTCAAAAACTCAGTATTCTGGAAGGACAGTCATCCTACACATACCTCCGAGTTATAACAACATGGCTCAAAGACAACAAAGTGAGAGTATTGGAGCGGCCATCACCGAGTCCTGACCCAAATCCCATAGAAAATCTGTGGACTGAAACCTGACTGAGTTTCACCTGTGTGTGAGTGAGTGAGTGTGAGTGAGTGAGTGTGTGTGTGCCCTGAACGTCCTGCTGATGAAGACAGATGATCAGTCTGTAATAGATATGAGAGCATGTCAGTTTAACGTGGCACTCCCACTGATCTGTTCACTACAGCTCTGGGTTTTAGGCCAGAAAGTTGCCTCTAGTTTAGGTGGAGGGAGTTTAATGAGCAGTCATAAAGCCCGTAATGACTGAGGAGATTAGAGAATATAAGTGAATCTGAGGATGGAGACAAATCGTTCTTTAGAGAGGAAAGATCTAATAGACCGAGCTGAAGATAAATAGGTTGCTTGCCCGGACTGGGACCCACGCGCCGACCGCATGTTATGCTAGTGAGGCTATTTAAATTTGATTAGCTTACGTTCTGCCGAGTGGAACGGCTGGACACAAACACAAGTCTAGGATGGTGAGGGTGTGTAAGAAATGCATGTGGGATCCATTTTTGTCAAAGAGTCCCAAATGCTGTGATCTATTCAGTTTAATGTTTAAGGATGTTCTTTATAATGAACAGTAGAAGGAAAAGACATGAACAGCATGTATTAACAGTGTTATTACGGCTGGTGTGTGTGTGTGTGTGTGTGTGTGTCGTGGGATGTCAGGTTCATGCAGTACCTACAGAAATTGATGTAAATATTTTTGAGATCCGGCTTCTCCTTCACGTAGTTGCTGATCATCATTTGTTTTTTTTGTTATAACATTTTTTATTGATTCTCAGACACTTTTCAGAGTACAACAAGATATACTAATACAGAATCAACAATTTTTTTTTTTTTACCCCGATAACAATTTACTTATGATTCTTGTACATGTGATTTAATTACATATGATTCATTTGCATAACTCCATACAGAATCAAACTTTTAACCCCAGTAACCCCCCCCCCCCCCCCCCCTCCCACAAGATACATGTGGTTCATTTACACTTGATTATCGTTGATTATCACTGATCATCATTTGTAATAAAAAATAAATCGTGGTGTGTAAATTGAGCCGAACACGAGCTTTCACTGCTGCTCAGTCGTCTGGACCCCACTGTCGTGTTATTTTAGTTCTGCTCTTGCCTGTACACAGCAGTCATATAAATGTGTGAATGCAGAAATAGCGCCTGAAGGAAGTCAGGTTATTCAGGAGACGGAATTACTCATCACTCTAATAACAAGTAACTTCACATAAAATCACTTCCTAGAAGCCTGAGAAACTGCAGTCATGACTTTATTTTGAGTTCATGACGTTTTTCCTGAATCTGCTCTCACAGTTTTTCTTTTGCTCTTGTATCTTCTCGTGTTCGGGTGTGTATTTGGCTTGTTAATGTGCCATGACTCTCTGTGTGTGTGTGTGTGTGTGTGTGTGTGTGTGTGTGTGCATGTGTGCATTCACCACACTGATGATCTCGAAAATGATCTAATTAATTACACACACACTCTCCCACTTCAGCACATGTGTGTAGTTGAGCTTAGGGAAACTTGTGTTCAGAAGCTTAGATGCAGGATGAGTGTGTGTGTGTGTGTGTGTGTGTGTGTGTGTGTGTGTGAGTGTTATTTAAAGGATCACAGTGACAGATTTTTTGCATTTGTGTATATGAATAAGAACAGGGTCTCAGATGCGACAGGAATCTAGTATTAAATAAAAAACTTGGTACATCCTTAAAGATAACAGACTTCTCTCTGGCATAATAATAATAATAATAATTATTATTATTATTATTATTATTATAGCAGACATCGGAGGAGACAGCATCTATAGATTTGCATTTTTTTAAATGAATAAAGTTATGAATTATCTTTTCTAACCAGGAGGGCACATCGTATAACCAAAACATCGTATAACCAAAAGAGCCTACATCCTGCTCATTCCCATTTCTTGACCTTGATTCGTCCAGATCCCTCGCCATGTATTCTCCAAGTTCATCAGGTGTTATAGGAGAAGACTCCGAGCTGTTATCTTGGCAAAGGGAGCTAGCAGAAAGTACTGATTAAATAATTGCTGCTCACCTATATTTAACAGTGTTTTTTGTTAAACCTGTATTGTTTTGTATAAACGAGAGCAGAGTGATTTTTCAGTTGTTTCTTTTTTAAACAAAAGATTAAACAATAACGACAATTTTTCACAGCCTTCTTTGCTCATATTTACCAAGGGTGCCAATATTAGTGGAGGACACTGTAGGTGTTGAGACTTCATATGAAGGCCACCAGTGACTCCGCTGTTCAGACAGCCAGGGGATTCATTCCACCACATGAGTACCAGGACAGAGAAGAGTCTTGATGTCTTTCCTCTTTGAAGCTGGAGGGAGTTTGAGTCCAGTCACCTCCTCAGTGAGATGTGATGTATGTTAGGTAGGTGGGCACAGGCCTATTGATGTAGGTGGGCACAGGCCTATTGATGTAGGTGGGCACAGGCCTATTGATGTAGGTGGGCACAGGCCTATTGATGTAGGTGGGCACAGGCCTATTGATGTATTTGGGCACAGGCCTATTGATGACTTTGTATGTAAGCACCATTTTATTAAGTTTGAAGCAGTGTGCTACAGGAAGCCAGTGGACTTGATGTTGAAGCAATGGAATGACGTTGGAGAACTTGAGAAGGTTGAAAAGCATGTTGCAGCTGCATTGTGGATCAGTTGCAGGTCTGATAACATGAAAGGGTTGACCTGCCAGGAGCATGTTATGGTAGTCCAATTTGAAGATGACAGTGGACAGAACAAGCACCTGAGTGACCTCTGTGGATAGAAATGGTGTCCTTCCAATGCTGTAAAGGAGAAACCAGATTCTGAGTGAGGTTAGTGATGTGAGACAGGAACGCTTGTTCAGAACTACCTCACGGCTGCATGCACCATCACATGATATGATCTGAATGTTGCCAAGTCAGATCACATGATCTTCACATAGTGATGCATCTCTCTCTCTCTCTCTCTCCCGCTCTCTCTCTCTCTCTGTCTCTCTCTGTCTCTCTCTCTCTCCCTCTCTGTCTCTGTCTCCCTCTCTGTCTCTCTCTTTCTCTCGTTCTCTGTCTCTGTCTCTCTCCCTCTCTCTCTCTCTCTCTCTCTCTCTCTCTCTGTGTCTCCATGAGCTCCATGAGTGTCTGAGTGAGGAGAGGATCAGTTGACTGACAGCACTGGTATGAAAACTCATGTAAGGATATGACCTCACATGAGAGAGTGTGGATATAGAGGGGAACAGAAGAGGAACCACCACTAAACCTTGGGACACCAGTGGAGATGATGTTGATCCCCTCCATGTCCCATGATATGACCATCTTTCTAGTAAGAAGCATAGCATGGCCATGATGTGCCATGAATTCCATGACTCACGAGGGTGGACTGGAAAGTCTTGTGTTTGAATGTTTGGAAGGATGCCGAAAGGTCGAGGAGGTCAGGAATATGAGAACTGATGGACGCTACCGAGAAACGCACTACAATTTGCGTAATATCAATGGCGCACTCAGAAAACGTCCCCTGCATAAATACTGACGTAACGTTTGGAATTTTTTGGACCATCTCCCAAATCAGCAACTCTGGATACAGTCCCTGAATCTGCTAGTAATTTGCATACAAGGCCATAAACCCTACTCCTTCTGCACCAGCTGTTTGGGAGAAACAACAGGGGCGAGTTTTGCTCCAGAGATAAACTGGAGCCTAATTTATAGAGCAGGAGGAGAATCGCAGCACAGAACGGCAATAAAACAAAGTGAAGGGCTTTTACAATAACTAAGCGATAGCAGGAACACTAGAGGCATCGGAGTTCCATTAGAGCGTTCTCTGCCTCTGACTAAATGGCCAGAAACAAATGAGTTGAAAGCGGTGAACTTTCACTTTTCAGCTTCCTAATGGACTTTCTAACAGGCTGAAAATCTGGCAGTGGATTTGTTTGTATCACACTGTATAAACAATACACAGCAGCCCGTGTGGATAATTGATGATCTCATTTCTGAGCGTTTCACAGCGAAACAATTACAACAATAGTCTGATGGTGCTGCGTGACTCGCCCGTACTCGCAGTAATCACAGAAAAGCTCCGGTGTACGGCTCCTACTCGGGACATATCCACTTTATCATGTGCTGGGGCTGTCTGACGTGAAGCTGTCTACAGACTGTCCGTAAAGCATGAACTACAGAAGGATAATGTTCGTATTAAATCATAAAATCGTGCTGTGTGTGCCGGACACAGGTCCGTGAGATAAGCAATACCGTTAACTATTAATATAATAATGTACAGTATGGTATTGCCTTGGTGTAAGAGTGATGTAACACTCTGTGACATGCTATTATAGAAACATAATGAACTTCAGAGTGGTGACAGTAAGTCCAGTTCGTATAGGGCTGCATCACACCACACCACTGTTGGTTATTTTACTATAACACACATATTCTCTCATTATATACCACTGGTCTCCAGCCCTCATTAGGTCCATTTGTTGCAGTAATCGTGAACAAGGGTTCTGCTATGTGTGAAAAAGGTATTCCTCAGAGCTCAGAAAAGAACCCAGAGCTAAAGCACGCCTGGTCACTCATAAGGTCTTGGTTCACTGCAAAAGCATGACAGCTGCCTGTAAAAACATGGTGGATCTGTGAATGACATGGATCTGGCAAGAATAGTCCGTTCAGTGTCTTAATAAGGTGTAGTTTGACATTTTTCCAAGCTTGCTGACATGAATGCAGACTTGTAAGGATTTGCACGACAACTTGTTTGAAGAAATAGTTCTGATTAAGGTGATGGGAAGGGTTCGTGTTCCCAAGTTCTCGCCGATCACACGAAATCACACGAAAGCCTTGAAAGCTTTCCTGTCTATTAGATTTTTTTCTAGATTTGTGACAATTCTTTGAGGATAATATCTAACACGCCCAATTTATATTACTTTAATGCGTAGTTCACCTCAAATCTACATCGAGAAAGCAGCCATCTAAGGCGAGATCGCTAGGTCCGGTTCTTACGGAGAGCTGCCTGTAATGCACGTGTTTAGCTAGCAAACTTTGTTCAATTTTATTGAAGATGTTGTAAGCATACGACTTTACGTCTTGAACGTGGCCACAAATAACACAAGTGGTAAGCATGAAGAGACTCGTATGCCATCGGGTTCTCTCTTGGATGAACACTCAAAGTTTCTATGAGCTGTGTATAAAATATCCAGCCATTGCAGACTGGGTTACCGCTTAGCATCACTGAGCCACTGACAAGGCGCCAAGCCGTAAGGATCTTCTAGAGTTACGCCATTTAAAAGTGTTGCTTTAGCGGTAAAAAAAGTGGATAACATTTTTAATGTCAGTCCGATTCCTAAATAAAACTGAACGATTCATCAGGTTCTGGCTACATGGGTCTTTTTGCTACCAGGGTGTGCGTTCATCTCTTTTTGTTTACAAGAACGAACGTGGTCCATATGCTTGGTGAGTGAAAGGATTTTCATTGCTCTTTTCCAAAGGTTTTATAATTTATTCCAAACTCACGCCCTTACAATTTCCTGTAACACTTCAGAAAGGAAATGCACGTCATACAGATGAACATTACAGATGTTTGTTCTGACTAAACACCGTTGGTGGATAAGCAGAGGTCTTGAGCAATTTCTGAGTGCATTTCACTTTTAAAGCCCGTGAGCTTCACTTGAGCTTCAGTCATGGTTTGGGGAGACGAGCTGATTTTACTGGAGCAGCACTTTACCTGATAAGCCTGCTTGTACCTCAGCACAGTGGACTTCTTGGATCTGACTGATACAGATGGTGTTGATTTTTTAAATTTTCATTTTCAAATCACAGGTTTATGTTCATGTGCTCATTATTGTTCCTATAGTACCAGCTGTATGTTGTCATATGAGCACTCCACATATGTCGTACGAGTGTATGTCGTATGAAAACGCCACGTAATCTAAGACTAATAATGAATGGATTAAAAATTGTGTTGTTATTGACCAAAGACAAACGTCTAACTGTTGATAGGGGCGGCTGTGTCTCAGTGGGTAGAGCGGGTTGTCCACTAATCCACTAATCGTAGGGTTGGTGGTTGGAATCCCGGCCCGGGTGATCCCATGCCGAAGTGTCCTTGGGCAAGACACTGAACCCTAAGTTGCCCCCGATGGCAAGCTAGCACCTTGCATGCAGCTCTGCTACCATTGGTGTGTGAGTGTGTCTCATTTGTAAGTCGCTTTGGATAAAAAGCTGTGCAGTTGAGAAACCCTAGCAGGGGAAGGGAGTGGAGAACGGAGGGCTGGTGGTAGCTTTGTGTTTAGTCGAGTCGCTAGAACCGTTCTGGCAGGCAGTAATGAGGGAGGTGGTCATCATGGTAGTGGGTGGCACCTAAACGAGTCAGTGTGAAGCAGCTGGTGCTTTGGGAGTGTCGCGAGTGGCATGATGCTCGGCCCGTATAGTCAGCAGTGTGACTGGTCCGTCATCTGTCTCTATGGAAGAAATACAGAGGAGAAGCACTCTCAGTAGTATGCCAGGAACCTCACACGTCTCTCTGCACACGCCGTCCTTTTATCCTTGTGGTGTGAAGCAGAGCGAGAAAACGGCAGCAGTGATTATCCGCTGTCAGACGTGCTTCATCACCGAGCTCATCACTTGTAGCGAACTTGCGCCCCGGCTCTCTACAGCAGCGGTGCTGATGTGTGAGCAGTTTGGCAAGGAGCATGTGGTCTTCTGGGCGTGTGGTGCATGGTGGTCTGCTGTCACAGCAAACAGATGTTTCAATCCCACTATACTATGCTGTATTGGTGGCCAAAGCACTGTATTAAGCATGTCATGAACATGTCTGATATGGTTTGAATAAAGGATCAGTTTGTAATGACGGTTGTGTAAAAGCAGATCCATGATGCAGTAAATACAGCTGGGAAACCCGTTCATCGATAAGTCGGTTCACTAAAGTCGCGCAAGAGTAATCCAGTGAGCACAAACTTTTCTTTTTGTAAGTATGTTTGTTCTTGATTCCCTTCCTTGCTTCCTAAGAGGGAAAAATAAGAAGTGAGGAAGGAAAGGAATCGCACCATACGTCCCAATTGCACACTCTCCATACCAAAGAGTATCCGAGATGAGAATTAATACGTCCTAAATCGTAGTATGTTGAAATGAGGATCCCAGCGGTACCCGGATGGTCTACATATTTCCCACAGTGTGGATCCGTGGACACTTTTTCAGCTTTATTTTAATATTACCCACAACTCCTTGCATGAGGGAGGAGGAGCTTTGCGACCATTTGCTTCAACCCCAAACCCTCCCCCCGTCATATAGAACCCTCCCCCCGTACATATTACAATCATGTGTACTGATAATGCACAGCTCTCCATTTATATCTGTTAATTACCCGCAAGGAAGCACTGATTAAAGCACTGAAGGGGCGCTCATGTGACTCTTTCAGCCACTTTGATTGATTACTGTGATTGGCAGGAGAGACAGCGTTGCTCCAGATGACTCCTCTACACAGTGTCTGAGCACAGATTGGGATTGGATTGTTGCTCTATCCAGACAGCCAGCTTAGGAAAGTATGATTGGATGGCTTTGTCAATAGTGGATAGAGAGAGGCGGACACGACAACGATCAATACGCAGCACTGAAGCCATTCTAAAGATAAAACTGCTCCCAATCAGTTGAGCTGAATGGGAAAACATCAATGTGATATGGATTATTTTCTGAGAAAAGAAAGCACGGACCTCACGGTTTAAGAAGCCGTTTCATTCGTGAATGTTAACTTCTCGGCCATGCGAAATGCTTTCAGCAGCAATAATACGTGAAATGACGCGGGGAATTTTTACTCACGTAAGCATCAGCGTGTCTTCTGGTGACGTTGCAGATCAAGGAAAGGCAGACTCGTGGTGAACAAGAGGAGGATCGAAACGGCAGAAAGCACAAAAAGCAGATCAATAGCCCTTACACACACACACACACACACACACACACGTTTCCTGCACATCAATACACACAGAAGTGGCTATTGTCATTCTGTGTCCCCAGTAATCAATAAAAGCGTACCTGCCATAAAGCTGACACGACCTTTTGGCATAAGGTCACAAAGAGAGGCTGTGTTTAGAAATGACGGACTTGATCAAAACCCGAGATAATAAAATAATAACCCTTTCTAGATCCAATTTATCAGCAGTCGTATGGAAAGACCAGAACGCAGAGCCTGAACAATGAGCCGACTTTTCTATCAATTCTTATTTTGTCAAGTAACAGTGACTTTTATTGCATCCAGTTCTGATGATTGTGGCTTCAAGCACTTGGGCTGGTTAATTCGCCAGGCGTTGCTATCTCGAAAGAACTAGCAAAAAAACCACACACGCTAGCAGCAAAAACGATGCCGGCGGCATTAGCGTGAAATTCGAAGCTTTGGACACCGATCTGTTTGAGCAGAGTGTACAGATGAGGATGTGAGAGTGCTGGACAAACCAAAGGACTAAAGCGCCGCCGCATCGCTCTCTTTTTAGTAGAGATGATGCAAGGATTAAAATCATATTGGCACGACTATCATGTAGAAAACATGAACCAAAGTGAAATAAAATCCATTTTGGCTCATCTACAGCTGTTCGTTCTGAAAATGAACATGCACGTGGTTCAGATTCTCTTTAGGCCTGAGTGCTGTATGAACGTGTGCGGCGTGTGAAGCTGGCGGAGTCCTCTTCTGTCCCTCCTTCCTTCTTCCAGCTAGGAACAATCCCACCGAGGTCAAATCGGTCGCAGTAACGCCCAGTTCTGGGAACGCCATTAGAAAACGTGCTGTACATGCAGAAACCCGCAGTGCCCCGTGCACTTAATTAGTCTAGTTAATTATTCTAATTAATCTCTGTTCATATTCTAACAACGTGTGGGAAGACCGTGGAGGCTTTCCCTGGTTCCTGCATGACCCATACCTCATTATGTGTGTGTGTGTGTGTGAGTGTGTGTGAGGGAGAGAGTGTGTGTGTGAGTGTGTGTGAGTGTGTGTGTGAGAGAGAGAGTGTGTGTGTGAGTGTGTGTGAGAGTGTGTGTGTGTTGTTATTCGTGCCATGCCCTCACCAGGATCTCCTGTTAATAAGATGGGGAAAACCCAGCTTGTCACTGTTACTAGGAAACCAGAAACCTCCATCCTGAAAAGTTTTACTCTAACTGTTTACAAAGTGCCGACACTGGAGACTCCTTCCAAAAATGCTATATGAACAATAACCACATCAAACAGCAATTAAAGCTGCATGTAGAGCAACGAAATTCATGACGCGCAAATGTCAGAGCTGATGTTATCCTAAATGAACCGACACCTTTGGTTCAAGTTTGACCGCATTGCACTCGCCAGATGCTTCTAGTGATACCATGGCAACCATTATGCTTGGAGTGCGTACTCGTGATTAGCATGGTGGACTGTGAGTGACACACGGAAAAAAAAATCACGTCAGAGGTAGAGTGTCCCCGAGACAATCCAGGAGAAGACAAGTTTCCCAGGGAGCATGTGTGGAGTGTGTGTGGAGTGTGTGTGGAGTGTGTGTGGAGAGTGTGTGTGTAGAGTGTGTGTGTAGTGTGTGTGTGTGGAGTGTGTGTGTGTGGAGTGTGTGGGTGTGGAGTGTGTGTGGGTGTGGAGTGTGTGTGTGTGTGTGTGTGGAGTGTGTGTAGAGTGTGTGTAGAGTAGCTGGAACGTTGTGTTGGTGGAAAGGCGAGGCGCTGTGCTTTGTGTGCTCTGGAGCATTTGGAGGAAAATGCAGCACTCAAGGTGGCGAAAATAAAAACATCGACGAGATGAGAGCTCGAGCAGCAGCGCGAGAACCAGACCTTCCTCTTCTTCATTACTGTCTCCTGCAGCTTTGCTCTCGGTGTGAATCATTTGTAGAGCAGAGTGATGTTGCAGTGTGTGTGTGTGTGTGTGTGTGTGTGTGTGTGTGTGTGAATGAGAGACAGGAGAACAGTGCCACCTGTTTTGTCATTGCACAGCAGTGCAGCAAAGACGATGGCACTTTCGAGTGGGTAAGGAGGGTGAAAATCGGGACAATCTCTGTGAGAAACAGATGACACATTCACACACACACACACACACACACACTCACTCTCACACACACTCACTCTCACACACACATGTATGTATGTGTGTCACTGCCTGGCTCAGTGTTTATAAATCAGAGGGTTTGTGTTTTCTCTGCACGCTCAGCTCTCCTCTCTGCGTTTACTTACTCCCTGCTGGTCATGTTACACTCTCTCTCTCTCTCTCACACACACACTCTCTCTCACACACACACACACACACACACACACACAGACTCTCACACAGACACACACATACTCTCTCTGTCTCTCTCTCTCTCACACACACACACCTCTCTCTCTCTCTCTGTGCTGCTGTTTCTGCACACACACACACACACACACACACACACACACATCAGGAAGGAAATTACAAGCAAAAAGGTCAAATGTGTGAGCTCGTGCAGAGATAATGCTTTAAATCAGGGAGTTGTTGTGGATTAGAAACCGAGTGAACCCACGCTACATCAAATTCTCCAATTCTCCTTCTGACACTTCATTCTCCTCTACTACCCTTAAATGTGTGTGTGTGTGTGTGTGTGTGTGTGTGTGTGTGTGTGTGTGTGTGCAGAAACAGCAGCAGTGTGAGCAGCACCATTATTAATACGTGGATTAAACACGCCATCCACTAGACGAACGACGGTCACGTTTCTGAGTCGAATTGTCACGTTTCTAGCGATTTCGTGCACACACGAGTTTGTTTCTCTGTTTCCGCCGTCGTCGTGATTGTTGTCATGAGCTACTTCTCTAAATCTAAAACCTTTGACCTAAAAGTATTTACTAATCCAAAAACTCCAGAAAATGGCCCTTTCTGTAGGTTTAAATACGACATGAGAGGTTTTTAAAATGAAAAGACTAACTGTAAAAGGAAAATCAGTTACTGTTAGTACTCAATAATATACCGCCCCGGTCCGCGGGTTATACCGCCCGGTCCGCGGGTAATACCACCCCGGTCCACCACCCCGGTCCGCGGGTTATACCACCCCGGTCCACCACCCCGGTCCGCGGGTAATACCGCCCCGGTCCACCACCCCGGTCCGTGGGTAATACCACCCCGGTCCACCACCCCGGTCCGCGGGTTATACCACCCCGGTCCACCACCCCGGTTTGCGGGTAATACCACCCCGGTCTGCGGGTAATACCACCCCGGTCCACCACCCCGGTCCGCGGGTAATACCACCCTGGTCCGCGGGTTATACCGCCCCGGTCCGCGGGTAATACCGCCCCGGTCCACCACCCCGGTTTGCGGGTAATACCACCCCGGTCCGCGGGTAATACCACCCCGGTCCACCACCCCGGTCCGTGGGTAATACCACCCTGGTCCGCGGGTTATACCGCCCCGGTCCGCGGGGTGGGACACAGCACTAGTTTGTTTAGCGGAGGTAGATTATTTAAAGGTAGATGGACTTATTTAAAGCATCATTTAAGAGCTTGATTAATGTAGAATACTTTTCCACTTTACCGCGGATTAAACTAGAATCGGGATTTAAAAACGGAGCGAGCAGCGTTACTGCAGCAGTGTGTGAGAATATGTACATTCACATACTGACACTTGGCGTGCTCTGTTTTGATGGGTAGGCTGTGAGTAAATCCTCAGGGCAAACAGCATGCCTTTCATGAATGTGTGTGTGTGTGTGTGTGTGTGTGTGTGAATGCCCTATGAATAAAGAGAGGTAATTGGGTTGCTTGTGGCGATGCTCAGCCTGACCTTATCAGAGCAGCCTGAGCCGATAACCGGGGTGGGTCACCAGCACCACACACACACACACACGCGCACACACACACACACACACACACACACACACACACACACACACACGTGGTGGCTAAAGATTTTCATAATCACTCAACTGCAAATATAAGAGGAATATGGAGTTCTACGGTGAGAGGGAGGTTAAAAAAACAGGCAGGGATGGAAAGAGTGAAAGAGAGAGGAAGAAGATGAAGGAAGGTAGTGATGGCGTGAGAGAGAGAGAGAGAGAGAGAGAGAGAGAGAGAGAGAGAGGATAAGCTCTGCTCCAGTCTGCCTCTGCCGCCGCTTCAACAAACAGGCAATGCATCCCGCAGCTCATCCACTATAGCGCCAGGCATGAAATGAATTTTAGAGCGAGAGCGACGGAGAGATAGAATGATAGAAAGAGGGTCGGTTTGGAAGGAAATCCTAAACGAAGTTACAAATGGAAATGCAGACCACCTGAGCTGGCATCAGCAAGCATCCATCAGTGATTCTCTCTTCCAGAGAGAGCGAGAGAGCGAGAGAGAGAGAGAGAGAGAGAGAGGGCTTCTGAATTCAGTTTAATGAGCTCGATAGGACACTATACCTCAGCCATGTTGAATTCTTGAAACTGATTGGTCAGATGGCGTGGATTAATTTTCAAGAACAGCAGCTCTGACAATATGTCATTAGTTCAGTCCTCACATGGCATCACTCATTCTAATGTTATTGTTTCTCTTCGTTTGAATGGTGGATACTGTGTGTAACCTGTGTGTAACCTGTGTGTAGGGAGGCTGTGTCTCAGTGGGTAGAGCGGGTTGTCCACTAATCCACTAATCGTAGGGTTGGTGGTTGGAATCCCGGCCCGGGTGATCCCATGCCGAAGTGTCCTTGGCCAAGACACTGAACCCTAAGTTGCCCCCGATGGCAAGCTAGCACCTTGCATGCAGCTCTGCTACCATTGGTGTGTGAGTGTGTGTGTGTGTGTGTGTGTGTGTGTGTGTGTGAGAATGGGTGAATGAGACACCGTGTAAAGCACTTTGGATAAAAGCGCTATATGTGTGCTCCATTTACCATTTAACCTACGCCTAAAAACAAATGTGTATTAAATGTATAATTGTTGATATGTTTAAGTCTTCATTTGCCTCGCACCTCTGGGGGTCGGGGGTTCGATTCCTGCCTCCACCCTGTGTGCGTGGAGTTTAAATGTTCTCCCCGTGCATTGGGGGTTTCCTCCAGGTACTCTGGTTTCCTCTCCTGGTCCAAAGACATGGCTGATGGGCATTTCTAGTGTGTCCGTAGTGAGTGTGTGAGTGCGTCAGTGCGTGGCTGTGAGGGTGGGTGTGTGTGTGTGTGTGCGCGTGTGCCTATAATAATAACCTATACCGCACCAGCAAGACTACAATAGCAGAGCTAGCAGCATTGCCCTGGGCTACTAGAGGAACACTGTAGAACTGTGTGTGTGTGTGTGTGTGTGTGTGTGTGTGTGTGTGAGAGACAGACTGAGTAGACTCCTTCAGCAGTGATAGGATCGCATTCAGTAATGACTGTGGATATTGCCTCTGGAGCTCGTACGCAGGTAGTCTGGAAGAATTGTACCCTGTAGCTCTACAGTGTACCGGGTTAAGTGTAACACATCCATCTCTGTTCCTGTGATGGAGCCCGAGTCTCAGTGCGGAAACCGTCAAACACAAACGTCCACTCAAGCGTTGTATATGCCATATTGCATACTGTATTATAGGCAGCGATCTATAGATAATCCATCACTCTGTGTTACTATTCTAAACCCACTGGGTTCAGCATACTGGACATAAACGCCGTCTCGTCTGCGCTTAAACTAGACACCAACATTTCGCTCATTTATCCCACAGTGTAATATGTGCTGTTTCGACACTGTTGGCCTGTTTACTTCTAGTGTCTTCCCTTAAAGCAATTCTACAAAGACGATAAACAATGTAATATAGTTATCTCTTTCTGGTTAGGTGGAGGGTCCCCCCGCAGCCGGAGCTTTCAAAGAGCGTCCCGCCAGACCCACGTCTTTTCGGAAGTTCTACGAACGTGGAGATTTCCCCATTGCGCTGGAGCATGACGGCAAGGGCAATCGCATCGCCTGGAAGGTACCGTACTCTCTCAAATCCAGCAGACGGGAGGACACTCTGGTCGAAAGTGTAGCTTACGTACTCTAGCTATTTGATTTACACTAAAGTGCTTTCAGAAAGGGATGAAAAAGTCAGAGGTGTTGCTCTCCATCA